>VZTY01010485.1:277061-451333 GCA_013400935.1 Turnix velox | reverse complement strand
TAATTAAATGTTTTGTTTGCGACGCGGCTCTCATTCATTTCGGACACGTCATTCCGAGCAGATCTAAGCCAGGGACCAGATCTCATTAGATAAAACCTATCAGAACTAAAAGAAAATGGAGGAGACACTAATTAAAGCTTTTAATTGTGCGGATTCGCTGCCACGCTGCTGCTTTATCTGGCATCTGAAGGTTGGGAGGGCTGCGTTCTGCTCCCCACCCCGACAGCGCTGTCCGCCCGGGGCGGGAAGGGACAGGGAAGGGACAGGGAAGGGACAGGGAAGGGACAGGGAAGGGACAGGGAAGGGGCAGGGAAGGGACAGGGGAGGGGGAGGGAAGGGACAGGGAAGGGGCAGGGCAGGGNAAGGGACAGGGAAGGGACAGGGAAGGGACAGGGAAGGGACAGGGAAGGGACAGGGAAGGGACAGGGAAGGGACAGGGAAGGGACAGGGAAGGGGTTTTGCCTCCTTCCTTTTCCCCAGGAACGTTGTCCTTCAATGAGAGCCGCTGTTGGAGCTCCACGGCTAATTTGGCGTCGGGTTTTGGGGGAGAGGAAAGAGGAGCATTATGTTGTTTGAACAACAACAGAAACACACAAGCAAGCTCAGAAGATTAGAAAAGCTCATTAATAAACAGTCTCGGCCTGGAGGAGCCGGGTCCCTTCACCTGGCGCCTGCCCGGCTGATCACCCCCTTGCCTTCTCGGAGTCGGGTTTGGCAGTCCCCACTCACTGCTTCCCATTAGAGCCTGCTCTTGCCCGGGGGCGTGAATGCGCCGCTGTAAAACATCCCCCAAGAAAATTAGAGGGGGAGAGGGGCAGGTGACAGAGGAAAAACAAGAGAGACTCGATGCCAAACGGGTGGCATCACCTCCACAACACAGGTAGGACTCGTCAAGAGTGTGGGCCTGGCTCATGGCAGGAGACCCAAGGCTGCAGAAGCCCATTGCTCCCAGTCAAGCCGGCGATGGCAGGTCCGGGCCAGGCCAGGCCGTCCTACCCCACCTTGAGTGTACAGTGTCCAGTTCAAGTTTCAGCAAGCATCTGTCAGAGTTATTTTTGCAAGTCAAATTACACAGATCTAAGGAGACGTCAGGCGATACAACAAGGAGATCAATTCAAACCCCTCATCTGATAAAGCATCCTATTCATAATCGCCTACATTAAAATAAACTAGAATTAATTTTGGGCAACACTTAACTGTAGGACTGCAATAAGTTTGCCTGAACTTGCCTCTGGGATGCAGTGGACGCATCTTCTCTTTTTAATTAGTAGTAATCAGACAAGAGGGTTTGTTTGATGGCATTGGTCAAGTGATCAATCTGTACTATTCGGTGCATCTTAACAGTAGTGTCAGCTTTTTCCACTTCAGATGAGACTCTCTCCCTACCACCGTTCTGCTCTATTTAATTAGAATTCTGCCAGGCTTCGGCTTGTTGCTTAGGATGACCGAAAAGTATCATTAAACCTCCCCTATGTGCTGATTTTCTAGCATTTCTCAGTAAAAATTCACACCAAACTAACAAAGCTAAGGTTTTGATTCCTGAACGTTCCCAAAGGCTGGATTTCATCCACCCAAATGACCAAAGGTGCATCCCTGTATCGGGACAGAGGCTGCATTATTAGACCACAAAAGTCTTAATTCTTTTAAAGAGGGCTCCAAGCAGATGCACATATTCAGTACAGTCCACATCTTCTCAAATACAAGAAAAGTTTTACCACATAACTTGTAATGTTTTGTAGTTGATTTTATTTTTTCAGAATGAAAGAAAAAAGTGGTACTTTTTGGCCATCAGAGAGAAGAAAAACCTGTGTTAACCCTGACATTTACTGCAAATGGGAAGATGGAAGCATTTAAACAAAATACAATTTAATGAAGAATTTCTGTTATGCTGGGAAAGTATGCGGCTTTTTTCCTGTTTAATTACTGAATGTTGAAATAGAACACCTCCTTGAAGCATTCATGTGCATCAGTCTATCAAACCATTTACCCAAATTAAATGTGTAATCCTTCAAAATGCCTCCTTTTAAATTAATGAGTTTAAGTAGCTTGACTTCACCTGAAAAGATCATACGGGCACCTGACCTCATGAGTTCTTTCTATTAATTATATTGGAAACTAGTTGGAAGGGACACTCAGTGTAATCTCACTGTACCCCAACAGATGTGAGATTAAGTAAGGCTTAGTTCCCCCCCTACCCAAATCGGTACCATTTAGATTGAACAGCTTTAAAAAAAGAACGAGAGAAGAAACAAAGGGCGAAAGCATACCCCTCCTCTCCTGTCCCCTACATTTCCCATACTGGAAGTCAGGAAAACCATCAGTTCAAAGCTTCTCCCCAACACGTGAGGACAAACATTACACCACTGATGTGAGTGTGGCCCTCCAACTGACGGTTAATCAGCTCTTTCACAAGGAGAACAGAGAATGACTCATTCTGTTTCCACTCAAAGGAGTTTAAAGGTGCTTATGTAAATATCATAATTAATCAGATACTAAAGGCAGGCATTTCATTATTTAGCACCTCTGCCACAGCCTTATTTAAGCCCTACGATTTTAACATTTACCGTTCAGATATGCACACTTCTCCTTCAACACTACAACAAAGCAGATTAATTTAGTCTCCCTGATTGCTGTTTATTTTTAGTTAGGACTCGTTTTGTGCTGACAAACCACTTCAAAGTTACAGTCGTCGTTTCGCCTCTCTACCCCCCTCCCCGACTCTTCCCTCCACTCGGCAGCCACTGCGCCCTGAGCAAGGCGCTAACATCCCTCCGCACCCGCACCTCTCTCCGCTCCTAATGAGGAGCTGCCCTGAGCCAGCCCACGCCCCCGGCCCGCGGGCGCCACAAGAGAGGGGAGAGGGAAGGCAGTGAGAACGGGTGCCTCTGCCTCACCTGATGTAGTCGTTTCTGCAGAGGATCATGCCGCTCTTGGTGTAGCAGGAGGTGCCGATGTCGCCCAGCTGGGCCTGGCAGCAGGAGCACTTGAGGCAGCGGCTATGCCAGTAGCTGTCCATGGCGTAGAGCAGGAAGCGGTCGGCGATCTTCCCCCCGCAGCCGGCGCACCTCTTCCACGAGAGGGAGCCCGCCGTCACTGGGGGCGGCTGCGAACTGCCGCCGGGGTTCACCATGGCCTGTGCAGAGAGAGGGGCGGCTCAGCAGCGGCTCGGCACGGAGCACACCGCCCGCCCCACGGGGGACACAGCGGACACACCGCCGGGCCGGGGGATGGCACCGGACACACACACAAAACACCCCACACACACTTTCCCCCGCCGGGACGAAGGATGGAGCGGAGGCAGAGCCAGCGCCCCCCGCCGGCCCCCCCGCCCGCTCCGGGCTGGTGCAGCTGCAGTTCATACACAAGTCGGGAACAGTCCCGGGGTTTGTTTTGCTTATGAAGAAAAAAAAAAAAAAAAGTGTGTGAAGAGTGAAAGAAAAAAAAAAGTTGTGAAACTGGTTGTTCAGTCTCTGAAAGACTCAGAGGGCTCGGGGCGGCAACGAGGGGCACAAGACCGACCGCCCAGACCTCGGGAGTTCATAGAAAATTTTTTTGGTTTAGTTTGGAGACATAAAAACGCACAGAGAAAACACTCCAGACTGAAGACACTGGCCCGATCATTGAACTTTAGGACGCCTGTTAACTTCCTACACAAACATTCTCAACTTCTGCCTCGCTAATCTGCCCTTGATCAGCAGTTTAAATGCTAAAGCTTTGTTACTCAAAAAAAGTTCAGCGACCATATGAGAGCAGAGAATAATGAAGTGTCCCTTTTTGGCTGGAGTTACTCTGCCCACCTCCAAAACGACTATTAGGGGCATTTTTCACTTTCTAATACGTGTTTTACGCAAGCAGGACAACCAAGAGATAATATAGGAATCAATTTATAAAGCTTGTTCTAAACCGATTAATTTGTTGCCTTCAATCCAGAGTCCAATAAACTCCCGGTGTTCCTCTAGTCACTTATACTATAAAAAGATCAAGTTATTTACTGCCAATTAAGCAGCATGTTTTGTCTTTGTCCTTTGTAAGCCGTGTGTGCTCATGCCGAGGCATCTGGCTATTTGCTAAGGACCTTGGGCTGATACCTCCGGAGCAGCCAACACCAACTTTTCTTGCCACCGGCCCAACTGGGCTGTAGCAGCAGGAGAGCTGAGGCCGATTTTAAACACACGTTTCCTCAGAAAGAGTACCTGGAGGTATGTCCAGTGACCGCACAATAAACCAGAAGAACTACACCAATTAAGCTGTAACAAAAACCCCGAGACTTTGGAAAGAAAACCACTCTAAAAGCCATTAGCATTGCATTTATCCAAACGCATCATATACCTTTATGTAAATTGATTTCTGATGCATTTGTTCAAGGAATTGCCTTTTGTTACAGTTTCCAGCTACAGCCTAAATGAATCTGCATTTCCTGCTCCGAGTCTTTAAACCGTTTCCCTTCCCTTTAAATCACTCCGGATTTCTTAAAAAAAAAAAAAAAGACTCCATGCCACCACCTTAGCCTGTCTTTGTCGAAGGCAAACATATATAGATATATAAATACAAAACGGGAAACGTTACACTGAGAAAACCATCCAGTAACCCCATTAAGCTAAAGCTCTTAGGGACAAGCAATACCTTAATGCTGATTAAATCTAAAAAGATGAATCAAGAGGACTGACCAGAAAGTGACTCCCCTGATAACTAAGGACGGGCCCTCATCAAGTTTCATTTAGAGTTGGGGGAAAAAAGCTTTTAACTTAAATAGGCTTACTCTAGTAATTACACAGCCAAGCAATTTAGGTCCTGGGATAGGAGTCAGTGAAACAGAAAGCAGAGCTGGAANATAGAAGTAAAAACTCATGGTATAACAGTGTATTCACATTGAATACAAGCATACCCCCCCCCCCCCCTTTAACAGCTTCTCTGGTGTTTTTTTAATGGAGACCAAGGGAGGGACAAGCTGAGAGCTGGCAATTTGTAGTACAAAAATGGATGCTTAATTCATGTCTTGGTTTTAATTAGGTGATTCACCATATTTCTCCTGTATTGAAACAAAAGACCGTGTGGGGGGCAGGAAGGGAATTGGAGAGGAATAGAGAGCTCACTTTCATCTTTTCTGCCACTGTTTCAGAGCAGTGTTTACTACGGGGGAAGCGGCTGTCCCAGTCCCCCCCCTTCCCGTCCCTCTCCAACCCCTCCATTCACAGCCAAGGCAGGCAGAGCCCTTTCCCGGCTGCAACGGAGAAGGGGGGAAAGCCTCAATTGGTGGCCGCCGCCGCCAGGCTTTGTAACGCGGGGGCCGCCACAATGCCGGGGCCCCGCAAACCCCCCATCCCTCCGCCCGGGTGCCCCGCTCCGCGCCCCTCCACCTCGGCCGGCGGGCGGGCGGGACGACGGCGGCCACGAGCACGCAACCGCGCACACGCAAGGTTGGAAAATAAGGGGGCAATTACCGGCACTTCTTACCTGCTTCCCCTCTATATTGCAAAAGGCCGGGGAGCAACGTCGCTCGGGGTTGCTTTTGGAGGTCTCCTTGCAAAGAAACGAACACAGCGCTCGCTCTGGGTTTCGGGAGCGCTGGAGGGAGCCCCCCGCCCGGCGAGGGGCAGCCCAGGCTGGAAAAATATAGGTATTTCTATGAGAGGCGTCCGCCTGGGTCCTTCCTCCAGCTCCCACTTCCCTGGAGGGGAGCTGCAGAGCTCAGTCCCTGCCGCTGNGAGGGAGAGAAGCCGGCGAGTTTGCCAGGGGCTGGGTGCGGAGTCACTACTGCTGCCGGGGATCCTGCGGCGGAGGGCGGCCCCTCAGACTGAGGGAGCGGAGTGCCGTCTGTCCCTGCCCGTGTGCGTGCGCGAGTATGTGTCCGGGCGGCCCTGCGCTCCCCGCTGTCCCTCACACATGTGTTACTGACAGGGCAAAATCCCAACTACACTCCGGCTCGGCCCCGCCGTCAGCTCCCGCCGCAGCCAATCCGCCCCCGGCTTGTTCAGGCGGAATAATAAAACCTGCCAATCCCCGAGAAGACAAAGGAATGAGTGAAAGGGGAGGGAAAAGGAAAAAAAAAAAACAGCGAGGAGGGGAGGGGGCGAGGAGGAGGAGGGGAATGGAGAGGAAGGCGGCAGTCAGGTGGGCAGCGGCGACCGTGCCGGGTGCGGAGGGAGCGGCTCGGGCACGGCCGTTAGGGCACCGCCCGCCCCGCGCCCCTCCCGGCCACCAGTTGAGAAACTTGGCGGCGAGCCGGCGGCCCGTCCCGGCTGTCCCTGTCCCTTATAGCCCCTCGCGAGTGTTGGGCGCTGCCGCCACAGGGAGCCGCACGTTCCCTCAGCGCCTCCGCTCCCGTCCTCACCTCTCTCCTGCGGTACCTAAAGGCCTCGTCCTCCCTCCGTGGCCGGCGACTTTTCAAACGTTTCCCCCGGAGACACCGTCGGAGGAACGCGCCCGCGGATCCGTCCCGCTGTCGTTAGCGCCCTGTGGAAGGTTTAAAAAGGGTTCAAGTGTGGCAGCTGGCGTGGCTCGGCACTTCAAGAGACGCGGCTGCGTTTCTGAGGAAGGAGCCCAAGGGTGATGGCAAGAAGTAACGTAGAGTAGGGGCACTTAAAATTTGAAGGAAAAAACCCACTTATGTATTAACCCCGCGTTTCTTTCAGGCCGAAATGCAGAGCGCCCTATCAGTACAGCACCATATAGCTAAAAAATAACTCCTGAAATGATTTTAAAAATATTTCTAGCAGGGCCACAGTGCGTGTCATCTCCGTTAGTGGGCGAGAGGCGGGACGTGCCCGGCCGGCAGCCGCAGCGCGCTCTTGCTGGCGCGGGGCCCGCGGGTGCCAAACACGCATCCCCCCGCCCAGAGGGCTACAACTTAAAATATAATCTGCTCGATTTAGACATTTCCAGGGTCTCTCAAAGAGCAGATAAAAACTTGATAATCCGACTTTCTCTTTTTCTTGACGGCTGCCGCAAGTAGCAGCCAGTGCAGTGAGGACAGTGGGGCGGGTTGCAACGGCAGCAAGGCCGAGGCAGCGTCCCTGCCCCCGCGGGGTGACACCCATCTGAGAGAGGTGCTGGCATCCCTCAAGGGAGTACAATTAATTGCTGTTGTCAAATAAATATCTAGCGATGGGAGCGTCACTGAATCAGAGGCTTGCGTGCATCCTCCACCTTTCCCTTGACCCAAGCAGTGAAGTATTTTAAAACCATTCCTGCTTAAGGCGGAGATGGGAGGGATGTACCCGCACAAAGACACCGAACTTACAGATTTTGGTACAAAAAAGCAGAGACTTGCCTCCGACAGGCCAACTGGTGAGGCTGGTCTCGGGAATCACAGCTCAGGTGTGCTTTAACCACACCGCCACCTGTGGGCCTCCTTCATGGCTGCAGCCCTGGCCCTCGCTGGACCGCGGACACTCGTGCCCGGGAACCGTAAAATTCAAGGAAGAAAAAAAAAGCCTAGCTAGGAAAAATGTACCGTGGAAAACACAAGATATTACAGATATGTTTTGTTTCTAATTATATAGCAGATAAAATATTGCCATTTGATTGGCACCAGAGGTATGACTTAAATGCAGGAAAAAAGTCTATTTCTGCCTTTCTCCACGGTCAGTGCCTGCCCAGAAAGCGAATGGGAGCCTGGGGGAAGAGCGCCGGTGTTGTGGTTAAAAGTAATGTAATTTTTTTTTTAGCACAGGTTTATGAAATATATCATCTGGATGTAATCTCCATGTACGTATTACATTTAAACATACTCAGCAGTTTTAGATTTGTTATATAGGATCTGGTCCAATTTAAAATATATAAAGTAACAAGGCATGCTACAAATAATCAACAGTCACTGTTATTCTAACTCTCCGATAGCTATGAGCACAAGAATAGAGCAAATGCCAAGCTAAAATAAAATCTACGTTGTCTAATTATGTAAGCCTGTAATGGCTGGAAGCTACCAAATTGGGAGGCTGGAAGAGCCATCAGGACCTCTCCTTATTGGAAAAGATATTCTACTAAGAAACTCCGCCATAGGCACTAAAATGTTTACTAGTCTTAAAACTGATAGCAACACAAAAAATAGGAATTACCTTCCCAAGGAGCAGAGTTTTAAATGGCTTAATGATGTTCATATCTTTTTCTGAAATCTGATCTTCGCTAATTTTTGTGATTAATTTTAACAGAGGAAACCTTAACTGAGAGCATTTTGCAGAGCAATATTTTTCTAATTTTTCTTTTGTGCAGCATCTGCTGTTGCTGTGCTGTCATCTTCGTTATGTTTTTCATTGTCTATGTGCCATAATGTAATTAGTTAGTTCAACATCATCTGTGCTATTAGATGAGATGTTTCTATGGTAAGTTAACATAGTTCTGTGTAATTGGTAGATTTCTGCAGTAGGCATGAATGTATCCATCAACTTTAGGTTGATTTGAGTCCGCAAGATTTAAATTCACTTGGCATACGTTATCCTCAAAGACTGTTAATTTTGGCAGAATGGATAAAAAAACATAATGCAGAAGAAAATCTGGCTGCTTATATCGCAGTACTGTTGGAGTCAGGGAAAGGAAAGCATAAAATTGCTGGCTTAGTAGTTGCAATTTGAATGTCTGGAAAATGTAACAGACTGTGATCCAAATCATTCTTAAACCTAGATGTGCCCCTCAGATAGCAGGTAGTCCAGAATTCATCAGGGTTATCTCTCCATTCATGAAAGGAGTCTTGGTTCTCTCCCTAAATACCGCATTCTTATTCCCATCTTTTCCTTTTCTCATCAGAGAAAAATGTCAAGGCTGCTGCTTCATCTTGAGATCTTCCATGCTGCACTTCATTAGTCCTCGTGTCTTACAGGATACACCTTTTGAACAAACAATTAGACCTTTAAAGCAAACCCTCTGACCTCAGCCTCTTTGGAAACAGTGACGAAAAATCAACACTCATTTGTTACTTTTAAGTACCGCATCCTTTTATTTGCATTAGATCTTCTGTTTTAGGGCCTCAGACAATTTAAAAATGTGACTAGATTGAGTCTTCAAGTGAGATATCCAGTAATAAGGGAGAGTAGGCATCCTGGCAGAAGCTGAGAATTCTGGATCGTCCCAAAGAGCAAGATTATTCACTTTTAGGAATATGTATATAGATTTTTACTTGCTTATAAGTACATGAGTAACTTTATTTACAGGAACCCAGAACCATGGAAGGTAATTAGCAAGCACTGTTCACTTAGGTAAGGACTTGCAAGACCCTTTTTTCATCACTGTATCCATAGCTTAGGACAGGAGCCAAACAATATAAATGTCAGTGATTATAGCTATATATTTGTATTAACAATGAAGTCCACTTCAGGAAGAGCTAAGGCTATATTTGTAATGACCTCATATGGCTAAAATTACGTTCACTAATTTGTCCTGTGCACATTCCTGTTGGGAGAACTGATATATTGCCACAAGCCATCAGTAGCAGGAAGTCCTGGAAGTGAGTTTGTGACTAAATTCAGAGCCGTCAGAGTTTGAAATTATGTGTAATTTATGCTTTAAATTAAAAGTGTCTAGAGGCCACTAGAATATGCATATGTAATGACAAGTTCACTACATAAAATCCTCTTACAATTGGAAATGCAGTATGAATTTTCACGGAGGGCTTTACATTCCACAGTCTAATTAAACAAGACACCTTTTAAGCAACTCAAAGCTATTTTGATATTCTTAAACATAGACTATTTTTGTGATGACATATCCACAGAGTGATATTTTGTCACAAATACAAATGTGAATAGTGTATGATTCAGATGTCACTATCTTTAACAAAATAAACAACCTTTGTCAAATAAACTCATATGGACCTTACCCTTTAAAGTAAAAACAAATGTTTCCTCCACAGATACATACATTGAACTTACATGAACACATTGCCTCTATTTGCTAGTCACCATAACCAAGTGTCAGGTTAGAGGGTGGGACACCACAATTTGGTCTTGTTTGAAGGCTTAAATTATAGATAAAAGTAGCCACTGAGCTACTTTAAATTTACAGAACCAAAAAAGATCAACTGGATAGGAATTTTAAAAAATCTAATTCAGTTGGCCATAATGTTTTTACTTAATGCAGAGGTATATGTTTAGAACAGCATCATTTCTGCTTCTGAACAAAGGTAATATTTTATAGCAGTGTGTTTTTAGTAAATAACTGCCACTTCTTTCCAATCAGAATTCACTTCAAATATTTCAGCAGAGAAAGTAAACTTATCTTCTTTTCCCTCTGAGATAAGAAGTCACTGAAACGCATTAGATGTTTTCTTCTCAGAGATGACTGTTTTTTTCTTAAAGCCATTTTTTACATTTCCTTTGTCAAAGGAACATTTTTTGAAGAATGTATCTCTACTTTGGCATGTCTGGCTGTTACCTTTGGGAAGTTCCTTTAAGTTCTGAACAGTGCTGTGATTTACAGAAAGGTCTGGGATGGATCTTTTCCACCTGTTTTGCACCTACCCACAGAGAAGACCCTTGTGATATCTTGTCTTGGGCTGTGGTAAACCAACGGAGGAACATGTGCTTGAACTCTTTTCTCTGTAGGCCCTCAGGGGAAGTACACAGCCTCCAGCATCTGAGGATTTTTTTACATAATACACCATCGATGGGGAGGCAGAGTTGGAGCTGATACATCTAGATGTTTGTGGTGACTCTGTCTGGTGGAAATTTGATGTTAGCCGTTGTTTCAGAGAGCTGAGATAAAGCAAGGTACAGACTGAGAGCTGAAACACACATTACAGGGGTCTCCTCTTGAAGTTGTCTTTTTAATTTAAAGGGTAGCAGGCACAGTATGAGAAAATGGAGGGTTACAAAAATAAAGAGGAAGAGCAGCCTGGTGACTCATGTCTGGCAGAAAAGCCTCTATCATATTTGATTTGAAATTTACATAGATGCCAGTAGTTATGACATGACTGTCACTCTAAGTTCACTTAGCTGGACATGAAACGATAATGACAAACAATAAGCGTGACAGTTCTCCTTCTATTTTGCACTGAGGTTCTTCATATCTCAATTCTGCAACATTCCTTCTGTTCGCTCCATCAGACAAATGCGCTTCTGTTATTATGATTTCTCTGTTTGACTCAGCGCAGCCTTGCTTTCAGCAAGAGTTTCTAAGCTTTCTATTCAGTTTTTCAGTCATACCATTTATCAAAGTGAGTCTCCTAGTAACAGTTTTTAACATTAACTCTTTAATAGTTATTTTGCTGATGTAATCTATTATTTAAAAACATTTTATTGTGTGAGATTATTACATTATTTTTCATATAAAAATATAGCTCTTTACATTTCTTAAATTGTTTTTCAGAAGCCGAGTGACTACTATACTCCATGACCATAACTCTTTTTATCATTCTACCATGATTCAGTAGCTTTTGCTGTCTTATAAACAATCTTACAATTAAGAGCTAATGTTAATGGAATAGATTGTTGTCATAGGATAATGGTTTCCTGCTGCTAGATAAATGCTGTGGCAATGCTAGGACATTTATTGAAAGCAATAGTGAAGACAAAGCTAAGAGATTTATTTTTAAAGCAGGTGCCACGGATCCAGTGACACCATTCTGTTACAATTGTTTTATTTCTATTTCACTAAAAGACTGATGAAGATGGAAGCATTTTGCCTGATGTATGCAAGTGCAGTGAAGTGACAGTGGCTCATTTCACTGTTACTGAATAAGCTGCATTGCTCTTAGCTCAGAAGAGATTTATTGTGCAGCTCATCCAATCAGAAAACAGTTTATCCATTAACTACAGCTTTAAAATATGTTGTATTTCTACAAACAAGATGGGGCTTGATGCCTTCTTTCACAGAAGCAGTTAGGCGTAGTTCACTGGAAAGGAGGAAAGCCAGGCCCTACACTGCTTGCTCTGCTGGTTCATCCAGAAGCCCCTTTGCTCTGAGCCTCAGGGACAGCAGGGTTGGGGGGGAGGGTGAACCTGCCCACAGTTCCCCTCCTCCTGGATCGCTGCTTCCTTGTCTCCTTGCTGCAGCAGAGGGTGTTGTCTCAGCATTAGAACAGAACTTGAAGCGTTGTTTTTAGTAGCACTGCTGTGCAGGGGTTGAACAGAAATGTTTTTGGCTAGTTTAGTGTTCCCTCTGACTTCGAGTTCACTAGATCTCCCAAGTTTTGGAAAAGATGCCTTCTTCCTTTTCCATGACATTTAACATCCCTAAACTTTCCTCTGCAAAAAGCAGAGCTTGTGAAGCTTCCTAGGCTCTCTACTTCCTATCATGGAATCGCAATAAAAGACCTTCATTACTGTAAGTATCCAAAATTTGAGCTGATTGTCAAGAAGTGCATGGGATCCATTCAATTCAACGAGCTTTCTCTGAATTGGTTTGGCCCAGTCACCTGACTTAGGCCTCAACAGGTCTGCCTTTTTTGAACTCTGGAGCAGCTATTCCAAGTGGCAGTGTTGTAGCTGTGACAGCTGAAGGATATACCACAAATGATGAAAAATATGATCACCTCCTGCAAACTCTGATCATTCCAAAGGATCTTCAAAGTAATGTTGTAAAACAGCATAATGGCTTTATGTGACCGTAAAGTCCCTGCTAGGATTTCCTTAAGAAAAAAAAATAATTTATTATTAGGGTCCAAGAACCTCGATAGCAAACCAGCAATTCACTGTTCAAAGATTTTCTCTAGCTGCTCCCAGCACAGCTCTGAATTAACTTCTAAGACCAGAGTTTGAAAGCAGTAAACAACTTTAACCTTTTCTTGACCCTAGACACATCTCACAAATCGGAGTCCAGTAAATGCATGATTTCTGCTTTAACCCATGCACAGACATTCTAAGAACTCATTCACTCTCCATTTTCAGAGTTTTAAGAAAAATTTTATACTAATAAACAGGCAAGTGCCCAAAAGCCATGAGATAAAGCAAGAGGTAATCCTAACGCACTCTTTATGAAAAGCACCAGAGAGAACATTTTGAAGAAAAGCAGAAGTGGGAGACCTGTGATTCAAACAGAATGAACCCTGGCAACTGTGAGGTCCATCAGGTCATCTGAAGAGCGCACAGGAACAGAGCATCAGCAAATACTTACTCTTCCAACTAGACCTCCATAGCAGCAGTGCCTTCCAGCATCCATCTCCCGTCTGAAGTTTAGGATTCACAGGAAAGTCCTAGGAGATGGAGAATTTCCAAATTGTTAAAAACACTGGGGCCCATTACCTGTGTACCTTTACGGATGTGACTGTGAGTCCTATGATTTTATCAATATTAGATGTATCTTTTAAAGACCCAAGTCTCAAATCATGGCCTTTATACAAACATGCTTTCAACTTTTTTTAATAGGAATTTTGAGACACCCTAGTTGCATAAAAACATTAACTCTTCAAGATCAACCAGAAATAAGTAACAAATAATTTCTTCCTGTTTAGTAATTTATTCAAAAATTGATTCCTCATTTAATCTAATAAGTGGTGAGGAATCATGATTTCTGAATTTTTGGGATTGCCAGTATGGTAACCAAATGTCCTCACACCACATATTGATTCTGTTCAAGGAATTAAGAGTTATTAAAGCTATCTTGTCGATAGGCTTCTTCATATTACACAGGACTGCACACGGTCAATAGATATTGAGCCTCCACAGCACACACTGCTCCTGCAGAGGGCTGGAGTTCCCCACCTCAGTTCTGCCTCAAAGTGAATCCCCAGCCTCCTGTGGCCCTTTTCACTGAGGTGGCTCTGTGTATCCTGCCTGGATCTGGCCCAGATGCTTTATTTCTATTGCATGAGATGATTAATTATGTGGTTTCTTTCTGTTTGTCTGATAGAGGCTGAGGTAAGAGACTGATGGTTGCTTAGTGCACTATTATTAAAAAGCTGCTTTTGATAGCCTTGAACAGGCTTGAGTTGTGTGCTACAACTAATCATAAAGCTGCCTACTTGGAATTGTAATGCTTGTTAATACTATACCCTACTTTTATAAGTAAACTCATTTTTGATTGGCTAGAGTTTAACTGTAATCAGTAATTAAGGGTCAGCCATCCAGTAAACTCATTAGTTTACACCAATTACATTTGGTATAGTAACTAATGATTTCAAGGATCAAGCCATTTATTTCTAAGCTTTCAAAGTATAATTATTGTGTAAATCAGATAGAGTGTAAATCTTTTCCATACGTTTTGGTTGGTAATTGAGAAATAAAATGGTTTCCAAATGTATTCTCTGTCCAGTTTTTGTTCTGCAGTAGGTCTCTCTGGGGACTCTTTAAAGTATATGGAAAAGGTGATGTCAACAGAAGTGTACGCTGAGCAAACTGAGACAGGATTAATTAATAGAGATGAAAGAGAAAAGGCAGCCCCTTGCAAATTGTGGTCCAGCCCTCAACTTGGACATCACACCTTAAATGACAGTTTACAATCCCAAGTATGAGTCACACAGATTGACAAGTATTCAAAATAGAAGAGAATTAAAAATCCTTTATGTTTAATGTATAAAGGCCTTGCCAATATGTAGTCTTTAAGATGGTGTAATCTCTGGAGCATTTTGCTTTGAAGTTTAATATGTAGTTCCTCACATCCACATAACATTTTCAACACGTTAAACAAATTAGTCTCTGGTTACAGAAGTTTTTAGACATTTACAAGTTGCCATTTAACTGCATTTTAATATGTGCCAGCGAAGTTGCTCTTGCACTTGTTCATTTAGAAAAATGTGCTTTTGGAATGATTAATAAATAAACCACCCTTTCCTATCCCTTCAAGTTTGGTGTTTATTTGAAAGCAATCTACTTTAAAAAGACATTAATATCCCTAGAATTATTATTAGAATAATTGCTTTTACTCTTCTTGGAGCACACATTTTTTCTCATTTCCCTTCAGCACAGACAGCTTTCGACTCAGATATAAACTTCCTATTATTATTCCCCACTCCCCACCCCAAAAATGAAGAATAGGAATTATACACTTTTCACTAAGGAATAATTAATTTGTCTCAAGTATTAGAATAGAGAATTGCAGAATGACTTTGAATGGTAGTCTCTAAGGAGTAGCATTGTTTGTTCTCTTCGGTCTTTAATGAGCTTTAGTAAATGGCCAGGAAAAATTACCTTCTTTCTGTAATATGAGAGAAGCGAAGAATGAAGGAAGCTATAGAATCCCAAGGAGAAAAGGGAGCAGCCAGACACACACGCGTGCACACACACACACAGGGTTTGCTGTACTGCACCACTTCCAGTGGTTAGTGTTCCCCTTTGGAAATGAGTACTACAGCTCCATTTTTTCCACTACAGTTAAAACATATAATGTTCTTAATATTTTTGTAGGAGAGAAAATTCCTGGATATCTCCCACATACTGACAGTGTCTGGCTTATGTTGGGAGACAACTGCTTAAAGCTGAGCTTTGGAAGCCATTCTGGCTTCCTCTACTTTGGCATTAATTTTGTCTTTCAGGATTCTTTTTTTTGTAGTCTGCTTTTGTAGTGTTTCCATCTTTAAAAGCCATTTCCAGTATAGTGCTCCAGCCTGCTGCCATCTTTTGACAGACTTCCTACTACTAGAGATCCATTGTCCCTCCTGTCCATCTGAGGCAACAGTGGCAGGTGCCTGTTTCAGCTATGGAGATAGACCTGTCACCATGGATAACAAAGCATGTTCAGGAGCACCTTTTCCTTCCCTTACCTCCAGCCTCTACCTCTCCAGCCTCCCTACCTATCCCTGTGATGTGTTGGTGGCACTGAGGCAGCTACCATTGCACCACTGGTTGTGAGGGGAACTCGCTTCCAGCAACCAAGTCAGACAGCAGACCCTCAAGGGGTCTTGTGGGACTGGGCTTCTCTCCAATCCATCTTGTTGAAGCTGTTCCAGTTTGCATGGAATAATGAAATATTAACTGGATTGCCATGTATGCTTGCTCTCAAAGCTTTACTGAGAGCAAGAAACCTGAGCTCTGTTACCCCCTTCCAGGGAGTATTCCATGCTTTGTACTAGGTATTCACTAGGGCTGCCCCTGGCAGACGTGGTTTCCCCACCCAGATGAGTCCCTCCACTACAAGGCTGACAAGTCAAGTGCATGCTTTCCCACTCGAGGCAAGGACTCTGGTCACACTCCTTACAGAACAGCTGATGATCTCTTGGATAGAGTGGTGATTCGGGGGCAAGAGATTAAAGTTCAAATTGCCTGGGGCAGAGGCTAAATACAAGTCTTCCCTAAACTGCACCAGCCAAGAGACCAAACCACAAAAAGTTTGTGGGAGGAAGAAGGGCACAGGAGCAAGGAGAGACATGCAGAAGGCAGCAGCAGTGTCTGTCATGACTCTGAGAAAAACCTGGCTCAGGTGTCCAGTTCCTAGAAAGCAGCAGAGCAAGCATAGTAAGTGGCTAAAGAAATAATCAGTGTTACAACACCTTAGTCTGATTGTGGCTCTGGATCATGGAAGGTGCTCTCATGCAGACATCAGATTGCTGACTAGAGTTCAGGGTCACGAGGGATGTGAAGAGAGATGATGAAAGTGGGGAGAGCTGCCTGGACCCTTCCCAGACGTGTATGGAAAAGATAAAAGTAAAAAGCTGCTGCCAAAGTTAAAATCATTTCTCTCTATCATGGGCCCTCTTTGGTGCAATTGGGAGAGAAAAATATATGGAGAAGGATGGCTTAAATACAGATAGGACACAGTGAGAACAGGACTAGTAAGTGAGACAGAAATACTGGAAAGAAGACAAAGAGCAAGAAACATAAGAAAGCAACAGGAGGATCAGGCAAAGGAAAAGGAAAAACCATGACTGACCACGACACTTCACTTCTCATTGCCTCAGCCCTCTGGCAATAAAATAATAAGAGTAAGAGAATCACAGAGCATCTCAGTGTCTTTGAAGTCCGTAAATATTTAGGAGACATTAAAGTGCCCTGTTGAGAAGGACTGTGTTAGAAAGAAAGCAGGAAAATTGAAGAGAATGTTCTGACCGGTTTGAAGCACTGCTATCAGGAGGGAAAGAAAGGAACAGGACCTACATGCTTAATTTTCTAAGTGTAACTGAGTATTAAAATCCACACCTAAGCACACTTACACTTTTTACAAGTAGAAAAAAAAAAGAACCTATTTCAGACCAGTAAGAACACATAGTTTAAGGCGTGCAGCCGCTCTTTCTTCAGTAACAACCTACTGTGACTCCTATAATTTATTCCTCCCAAGATTCATTTGAACATATGCAGTATCATTATTTGAGTTTGTTATACTATTAGCTTTAAAATTTTATAAGCTATACAGTAGGATAGGTGACAAGTTGAAAAGTTAAGGAGGGTTAATTTAGAAGTTTTAAAGCAAAGCTATTTTTGAGTTATACAAGTGCAAAACAGCATTTGAGTCCAAACATCCATGGTTACATTTAAATAACTCAGAAACTGCTGAAAGGATTTTCTTCAAATTCACTCAAGACAAATTCCTCTGGGCTAAGACCAAGCATGAGAATTTAACTCAAAAGGTGATTGTTGTCTGAAGAGAGTTTTCTTTTCCCCTCTCCCTCCCTCCCTTCTCCCCCCTTTTGCTTGTTTTGTTTTGAATGTTCTGAAAAAAATAAATAGCACTGAAAAAATAAGGGTCTGGAGTGTAACTGTTTCATATCCATTTTATCATTATAGTAAAAAAAATGCTGTTCGTAAACTGTGTTTTTATTAAAAACAGACCCCCTGCTTTGCCTTTAGCCATTACCAGCAGCCTTAGTACCCACCTCTAGCAAGCACTTGATAATGCTGTGGCTGGGTGGCTCAACGAAGTTTGGAGCTGTACTCCCAGCTGCAGCTTCCTTGTGAGCCTCAGCAGCTGTGGGCAGCTGTAATACTGCCCTAAATGGGCAGCTGAGGATTCCCCTTAACAGGAAGCCTTTGGAGAGCAGAAAGACAGCAGCTCTGCAGCACTCTCTCCTTCTCTTTCCATCCCAGTTCATGGGAGGTGAAGCACAGCCTGTACCTGTTGGCTGACCTAAACTATGTTTTGATTTCTCACTGGTCCAGGATTTGGAAACCAGAAAGGTAGCCAACAATCACGCTTTTCTGGCTCACTGTTTACTTGGTGCATCTGGACATATCTGCCAACTCCATTCATTCTTCCCCTTTACAGCTGAGGCCAAGGGACTCACCTCCTAGTCATGTAGCTGTAGGAACCACTGTGAAGGAAGAAGCTGGTCAACAAAGGCGGATATTTCTGGTTTCTTAAAGTCTTGGAAGTTAATCCTCTTTAATAGCAGGGTCCTGGTAGCCTGATTATCTGAATTTAAAAACCAAATTAATAAAAAGAGATACTAGGTCTTTGGTGGTGGGTTTTTTGTTTTGTTTTGTTTTCCCTGTTCATTTCAACTCTCTCCTACATTTGTTTTCAACAAATTGTCCCAGGACAGACAAGAGCCATTTTCTCCAGACGTGTTTCTGATTCTCTGGCAGCACCTCCCACAGTTACTCATTTGTTTGTTTGTTTTTCCATTTGCAACTTTTGCCCCCTCCAAAGAGCTGGCTTGCCCAGGGAAATTACAGTAACTTATTTAATTTCAAATGCATTCAGAAAGGCATTTGAATTGTTCATTTTTATTTAAGGGAGCATACGAATTTGGAACTTGTGAAAAACTGAGGGGGAAGATTCGGAATTTATTTGCTGAAATGATTCACATTTAACTCAGATATCTCAGATACATGAGGAAACAGCTTCCCTTGCCTATCTTCCATTTACATGACCTGAATTAAGAGCTGCTTTTGGCAAGGGCCCTAACACAGTGTGGTTTGCAAGCTGTGGCAATACTACACACTTAGAGATTTGTTTCAGGAACAAAATTTGTATTTCTTGATGACTGCTAGTACTAACCAGTGGGAAGTATAGCTGAAATGGAAGTAGAAAGGAGCATCAGGAATGCAGAGTCTTGGGCTCGGTTCTTACTTTTTTAAAGCTGAAGAAGTCTACTGTGGCAATATAGAGAGCTCTTAAAGCTTGTATCAAGATGTGGTAGTTTACAGAGGCACCAGCAGCTCCTGGAAGCTCCCTACTGCACCATCCTACAGGAGCAGGCAAATTCTGGCAAACTGTGAAAAAAATAGTGAAAAATTTTAAAGATACATAATAATATTTAAATTACCAGAAAGCATTCTCATTCATAAATGTCCCATCTGCTCTCCACTACCAAACTTCTGAGGTATCATTTTTCAGTCAGCACTTGGCACTCAGCACTTTGAGCTGTCTGCTGTTTTCTCATTCATACAGCTTTTTCATCATGGGTCAATATTATCTGACTGGGCTCAGATTAAATCTTAATACACTGTTCACGTGGAAAACCTCAACTTCAAACGCAGTGAAAAACTGCAAATATAAACAATGTAGTTTCTATGGATAATGATGTATTAAAATCTATCCCAAAGGGAAGAGTAGCTGGAAAAAGAGGAAAGTGAAGTTATAATCACAGTAGAGAATGCCCTTCTTCAGCTGAGATACTATCTAAGAGCAAGAAGGAATGTGGCACAGAGAAGAAAGGTCTGTCTCCTCACTGCTGGTTCTGTGGCAAAAAAGATTTTCACACGAGTCATGGTAAAATTAGGCAGAGAAATAGCAGATCTGAATATTATATAAGAAGTGAGGAAGAGTTCACTATAGTTCAAGGATGGAAAAGTATAACAAAGGCAAATGGAAAGGAAGAGCAGGAACTGGAAGAGATGAGCTGCAGGAACCTAATACAAAGACAGAAGTTTTATTAAAAAAGACAGGCACAGCAAGCTGAATAGAAGAGATTTATTCAAATTGTCAAAATATACTTTTAGTTGTGGACACTAAGGTAAAAATAAAGATATGTAGAAAAAACATGAAATTTGAAGGGTGGAAGATGGCATGCTCAGAAAAAAACAGACTGCAGAGAAGTCTTTCTCGGAGATGGCAGCATCTTCAGAGATGTAGCTGTGTACCAGGGAAAAACAACAGTGCTTGGTTGGTTAGTCACCAACAGGAACCATGACAGAAGAGATTTTACTGTCTCTGGTCCAAGAGAAAACTGTGATCTATGCTTAAACTTCATATATTCAGCATTTGCAAATTTTTCTGAACATGAAAGTGTGCAAAGTGAAGAACAAATGCATGTAAGGGATCACCAAGACAATATACAGTGGCTTTTACTTCAGGATAATGGCTTAAACCCACATTCCTTTAGGAATGTTTTAGAAACATTAAAATAATATCTTAAATGGAAACAAGTAAATAATCTTGGTAGTACCTTCAGTGGTGGTCTTTGTAATTATAGCTGAGAATAATCACTAATCAGCTTTTTTTGAGAGGCCACCCCTTTGTAATTTTTAGAGGGACTACAGCTAAGAAATTCGCAATTATTTTTATATCTGTCTGCTAGGTTACCATTTAGATTGAGTTTTTAAATACCTGACACAGTAGGCACTATTTTGCTTAATTCTCCACCACTTGTCTCCTTGTTTTGGGTGCCCATTATTTACATTTCTGTAAAGTTCAGCGGAAGCCAATGATGCTCTGTTCATGTTACTGGTACTTTGCACTGCAAATATTAAGAAGTAGAATTGTCAGTCCAAGTAATTCACAGAACATTCTTATATGGCATATAATTTGCCAGCAGCTAAATTAATCCCACTTTGCAATGTGAGGCTGTATACTTGTGATTTCTGGTACAAAAAGTTCCACTGAAATCAATGGTTCAGGCATAATATTAACTCAGACCCAGCTTTTTCAGGTCCACAAAGCTTGGTCATGTCCCTGCTAATTTAGAACTGAAACGTAACCAAGAATCTTCGCTCTCCTTTTTAAACAGTGTGAAGTTTCAATCCAATTTACCTTGCATAGATGAAAACATAAATCAGTGGCTGGTCTCCACTGCACTTACTAGTTTAATGAGCTGGGGATTTGACCACATGTGCATATACACTCTGGGAACCTGAAGACCTTTTCCTCTATACTACATTAGGTTTGGACACATGCCAAAGAGCTATCTACAGACCAAAGGGAGGAGAGAAAGGCCACCAGGCCCATCAGTTAGCATCAGGGCCCAGAACAAGGATGTGATCCATACCCTCCAACCGATGATCAAAGAAATGCACATGCTGCTACAGGTGGGACCATGGCCCACACAGCAGCCCCAAAACACATCCCAGGACGATGTCCGAGGTCATCATTCCTCAGCTGGAAGTGCTTTTCCACCCCTTTCCTCAGTTAGGGGGGAAACCAGTATAACACAAATTATCTCCTGGAAGAAAGCACTGAAAAGAGTGACACAAGAGCTTCCTACATTTTGGCTTATTGCCTGATGTACTACAAAACAGAAGAGATTTAGGGATTTTGTCTAGTAGGTCTTTAAAGAAGGTGTGTAGTGACAAGTCTGCCAGAATGAAAAATGGAGTTGGTAAAACAAGAAAGAGCATAAATAATTATGCACAGCCATCAAGTGTGCTTTTGCATCATTCACATTGCATGACCTTTGTTGACCAGACACAACTGTGACCTGAAAAACAGACTCCAGAACAGCAGTCTTGCCTCAGTTTCAGTCTCCTCCTTGTCTCACCCCAAAGACCACTGACCCAGAGGGATGAAGCCTTGTATTTACCATTCTTGGACCTCTATGTGTCAGAGTCCATTCATGAACAGCTCCCTTATGCTGAGCCAGTTGAAACCAAGTCTCTTCATATCCTTGTCCAGGCTACAAACAGTGCATCAAATCCCAAGTTGTTTCAGATTAGGCGAACAGTGAAAACAGGCTTCTTCAGGCAGGTGCTCTTGAGCAGGGAATCTCAAAAACATGACTATCAATTCCAAATGAGGCCGAGGTAAAGCTGAACAAAAGGAGAATAAAGGTAATGAGTAGGGATGGGGTATAAAAACCCCAAAATGCTGCTGGGATGGTAATTCATCGGTCAGTACAAAAGCAGAGATTGCAAGACACATTCAGACGGCACTACTAGTGGTCGCCTCTGGTTAGACTCTACTTTCCTACCAAAAGAATTAAATCTTGGGTAAATTTTGGTTGGGTGCCAAAGGAAAAAGGAAATAAATGTTAACCACCTCTGTTAATCTGAACAGCAGAATTAGCAATGATCTTTACACTTGAAATTTAATTTAAAAGTGTGTTTAGCTTAGCTTACCAGTTAAGCTTATTAACATAACAAAAATTAGAAATCCTGTGGCATGAGAGCAAGTGACACCACGAGTAAAAATCAGCACTTCCCCAGCCTGTGGGATGGGAGGGCCATCTGCCATCAGCTTTTAGAGAACATACTTTGAGTGGAAAGTTTCCTTGCAGCTTCCGGCTTTGTTATAGTAACTGAGTTTAGCTCTTAAGCTCTTGTTCTATCCTAGTTCAGAGTACCTTAAATCTAGGGCTTGCCGAGGGCTCTAGCATAGTATCCTCTAAAAGGAGGTGGTCTTCAGTGCTGAGGTCTCATGGTGGAGTCTTGCTGAAATCAAAATAACTCTGCAGTGGCGCAGGAATCCCCGCTGTCAGGCCTAAGATCACAATATAAATAAAGCTTGTCCAGAAAACACACACACAGGTTTTTCTTCCCTGAAGAAAAGCCAGCAGAAACAATAGGATTATATTTATTTCTCTCTCTCTCTCTTAGCTATAAGGGAGTGTCATTTATTTTTGCACATTTTTATTATGCAGGATCCAACAGTGCAAGTATCCCCTTCATTCTGCCAGTGTCCAGCTTCTCACTGGAAATGTGATGAGAAGGTAAACACAATGCACAGGAAGGTTTGCTGTTGAGTAACGAGGTTTTAATACCACACCATGCCATGTCAACAACTCAGAAATGTTTTAACAGGTTAAAACTATTTTTAGTAATTACAAAGAAGCTGAAAGGAAAAGCATTCCCTCAAGCTGACAACATATATTTTATACAGAAAGAGACAAGATATGAGACCATGAAAATTGCGAAGACACAAATATTTGAGATGTAACTGAGAGGCAGAAAAATATATTTAAATTATCATTGATTGAGCAACATGGAAAGAATTCTCTCAGCATGAGAAAACAGATTTTCACAGGTCTCTTAGAATGCACAACAGATGCCATTTCCGTGACAGTACTTAACACTTCCACCCAAAATTTTGAAGCCACTCCTGAATATTGATGCTGCCTCTTGATATAGCTATTATTGCTTTTTTTACAGATAGAGAGAACAGCTTTCTGGAATGATAAAGAGACTTTCCTATAGCCAAACAGTGAGTCAGGGGCAAAGACAGAAACAGCCTAGTTCTCTCCAATCTTATTCTCCATCTACCCCACTAACAAATTGTGCCGTCATAAAAAATGATCTCTTCCCTGTGAAAAGGTAGGTTTGTGAGGAAAATAACAAGTTCCACCTGCCTCTCCAGCTGATATTAGCAGTAGTGAAAATTTCATTCTGCAGAAAAACTGCCGATGCAGCACTTGTAAAAAAACCTCCAAATCAGAAATTGCCGGCATGCTTTCAACAGCTGCAGCTACCACATGCTCTCATACAGTCATTTGAACTCCTCAGATCCAAGTCTGGGACAGACTGCAAAGCCCAGGCGGCACCGGCTGTACCCAAAACCTTCATGCCCCATGTGGGGTGAGGCCAGCTGAGGTTGGAGACCCACAGGTTTGGATGGACATACACACGTGCAAGTGTTTAAATACTCCTTACTGGGGACTTCAGGAAAGCCTACTATAGACATTTTGCCTTGGGATGTTTTCTCTAATCTGTTGCAGAAAAGCAATAAAAATATGTGCTACTCTGAGGGCTCTTTCTCTGCTTAACTAGCCTCTTTATGATTATCTAGCGTCTCTCAGACTATAACCCTTTCTCCCAACAAGCCTGTGCTGCTCCAAAGGGCAAAGCTCAGGTCTCAGGCAGGGGCTGCTGAACACACACTTTTCCACTTTCCTGACATCCTTCTACTGCAGCTTGCACTGGGATGGGCTTGAGGGTGTCCATCTGCAGGATGTACGTGGCTGCTGCCCTTTGCTGCACCAGACATCCCTCATGCACAGACAGGGAACAGGCCGCGCCAGCCTGGCTGGGAGCACACTGGGCCAAAAGGATTTTTGGGAGTGTTGGCCATCCACATCCCCAACAGAAACCAGCCGGGGGAATCTTGGAAAGCTCAGTCTTTTTATTCTCCAGAATTAAGACTTTGATTAGCTGCTGGCACAAGACCAAAACTCCATCTGAAATGCTTTAGACAACCCATCTGTGCTCAGCTTGGGAGTCTGAGGAGCCCATGCCATGGCCTGGTCCTCACTGGTGCCAGGCAAAAACAAGGGGGAAAGAAGGAGGAGAGGATCTGGGTGAGGAGGAGGGGTCCCTGATACCCACGCTCCATGCAGAGAGCCCTCCACAACCAATTATCTTCCAGCCAACCCGGCCTGAAGGCTCCCTGGCCACAGGCAGCTGGGTTCTGATCGCCCCCCCCCAATGCTTTGGCTGGAGCCTGGCCTTCACTCCTGAAGCACCTGCCATGGCCATGGGGCCCTGCTCCCTCTCTGAACCCCAGGGGTCCCTCATGAGTCCCCACACCTCGTGATAAATTTCATAATTATTCAGCCCTTACTACTGACACCGAAATTCATCACTCAAAGCAAATTAGCCGAGATTCATTAGAATAAGACATCTAGTAGGCACATGTACTTTATTAGCCTCTTACACCAATAGTTTTAATTAGGTACATATTTCACATCTCTAGAGCTACTCAAGTGAAGGGCTGCTTTTATCTCTTTTATTTACAGTAACAAGCTATCAAACAAATACCACCGTAATTAAACTCAGATGTGGGGAAGGGGGGAGGGGGAAGATATTTTTATAGTTTTATTAATGGTGGTCGACTCAAATCTCAGGTTTGATAAACTTGGTATATTTAACTAATGAAGGAAATACCTTGCATCCATCCAGGATGGCCTTCTCCCTGTCCCTGGCCTGGCAGGCCCTCCTCCATGTCACCTTCAGGTCGGGGAGGAGATCTCCCTCTCACCAGCGTGATGAGAAAAGTGATTAAAATCCAGAACATTTCTAAATTATTAACGAGGAATTTAAATGATGTTATAAAAGAGGGAAATACGGGCGAAAATGTTACACATTCATGGAAATTTTGCTCATGCATAATAATAAGTTGAAAACACTTTAGTTATAACACTTCCTAAATTAAAGGACGGCAAGAGGGGCGGCGGGGAGGGAAGTGGACATTAACAGGATTCGTTTCTCGGGCCCGCCCGCCCGCCGGCGCCACCAGCCACTCGCCGATCAAGAACGCCACCTGCCGGGCGCAGCGGCGAACCGCGCCCGCCGCCGGGCCGCTGTCCCTTCCTCGGGGCGACCGGGGCCCCGCTGAGGCGACGGGCTCTGCCCGATCCCGTGGGGCGAGGGAGACTCCGCCCGAGTCCGGCGGTCTGAATGAATCCCTTAGAAGGCCCGCTAAGCCGCCTGCTTGTGGTTTTGCATCCTTGCGAGAAGCAGCAGTGGCCGGTACCGAGGGAAGGGGAGGTGCTGCCTTGTCACTCACACAGCGCTTGGGGGTCTCATCTCTAAGGTCTCGAGTAAGCCTTTACACAACCAGGCAGCGATTTGTATCGTCTGCCACAAATTCCAGGCATCATTTTCCTCTCCCATGGCAAGTGAAGACGCCTCAAAACCAAAGTCAAACACCTTGGCTACGAAGTGTCTTGGACCTGCGTGTCCCTCTGGATGAATTCCTTGTGGACGTCTTGTACTTCTATGTGCCTTTCAACCCGAGAAAGCTGCTTTCGGTTGCTCTGCAAAGCAGAGAGCCACCATCTGATTACAGTGACAGCAAATCAGGCAACATTCCCAGGCCATTCTGGACTGTAAGGTCTATACAAATGCTGCAAGTCCCACTGAATGCTAACTGGCAGCCAGCACCAATTACTGAGTAATGGGCTCTCCACATGCCCCTTCACTTTATAAGTAGACATGGCCTACACTCACTTTTGGAGCTCAGAGTCCTAAAACCGCCTGAATGCTTTGCCATGGGCCAGCCTCACAGCCACTATAGCTGGGATCGTTACAGTGAAGGCTCCACCAAAAGGAGCTGCCACCCTCTTCTCAATGGGAAAAGTTGAAATAAAGGCTCTTGGACCCAGTTCCTACCCAGGAGCCTGCCAGAGCCTAATAACTGCAAGATGCTGTGATTCTAAAATAAACGTGGGATGGAGAGGAATCCAGGCTAATCCCTAGGGAGCGAAATGTGCCTGGGTGAAACTCAGCACAGCATTGTTTCCTCCACTGCTCTATCCTGGTGCCTTTCTCCATGGCTCTGCACAAAGCACATTCACTGTTGGGAGCCACGGATAGCAGCCATGGTCCCCCTGGACAAAACAGTGATATTCTGATCAGAAACAAAAATAAAATTACCTCCTTTGCTTCCTGTGGTATTCTCATTATTCCTCTGCCTAGGTGTCACTACTTAAAATTTTCACTGGAATTTTGGGCACATTGGTTCCATCACATTTTCTTTCACAGAACTCATTCCTTGCCTTTAGATAGATAGAGATGTAAGCAGAGTTTCGCTGAAAGCTCCCGAGTTCCACTTTTTCTCCCTAGATCTTCAAAGGAATATTCTGAACAGAAGATAACAGAGAAGATCCCTGTGAAATCATGGTGCAAAAAGAAGTTGCTGCCAAATAATCCCAAAGCAACTGAGTTAGTTTCCACAAAGAAATCAGCAGGGACTCCTAAAACACAGTTCCCATACATCCTTATTAGGAATGTGACACCATTATTTTCACAGCTAACACTATGAAAGCCTGCTGAAATGTTCAAAGGAACTTTGGTAGGTTTATTTTACTCTCTGGAAAACAAAAGTTATCACTAAAGACCTCATAAAAAGTAAGAAACTTTCACAACCTTGAGCTTCTACAGGCAGCGATTATGTGCAAAATGTTGTCTCCAGTTTACATCCTTTAGCTGTTTAACATTTTTGACACTGGGAGGAGGGCAGTTGTAGCCAGGTAGTTAGCATCAAATTAATATTTAATACAGTCAGCTGCATGAGTGCAGTGCTGTGGCTGAGACTTCTAATTGTGTGTCAATGAATTTGAAACCAGAGTTTCTGCAGCAGCAGCTATGGCTTGTGCCCCATGTATTGTAGACAGTGTTGCAGACACAGAGACATCTGTGTGCTACAGGAGAGAAACCAGCCACTGTACCGAAGGCCAAGTAAAGTTTTAGGTGCCCTGAAAGGCACATAAAAATTCCAACTTCATGGGTTTATTATATTAAACTGATGTGGCCATCTTTATCTCAAATCATATTCTTCCTAATTTTTACATACATGTGGAAGACCAGTATATATGGCTGGTTCCATACTCTTCTTGTTTTTCAGTTCTATGCCTTGACATCCTATTAAATGTAGTTAGCAGTATGGAATTTCCTTTGGTATTAGGTTTAAAATGGGTGTAGGATGAGAAGCCACTGACTGCACTAGCTCATTGTGTGAACAAGGCAGTAAATACAGATGTGGAACTCCATATTCATGCCTCAGCATGGGTATTTCTTCAGTGTCGCACCTGCAGGTATTTATATGATCACACACTGAAATCAATGCAGCATGTGTGGGTATGTAGAGCTGCACCTGTACTTGTAATGAGACTTTCAAAGAAATTCACTAAGTTCTGTTGCAACTCCACTTCACAACCTTTCTTTTTGTCCTGCATGCTCAGTAGCCTTATCCCTGCTACTGAGTTTTCTCTGGACTGAGCTGGTCAGCTTTGTATACACATCTCCCTTCACCATCCCAGAAAGATAACCTTCTCCTTTGTCACTTCCTCACTGCTTTCATTGGAAAAACCAAATCCTGTGAACTATTTGCCTGCACAACTTCTGCCGAGCTTAAAAAGTTGCCAGAACTGAAACCAGGCACAGAAGGCAATTTGCACGCCCTTTGGGTCTGCTTATTTGCTAGCTTCATAAAGATTATTTGTGCTTTTCTTACAAGGCAGCTACTGACTGGTGATTCCTCAGCACAGAAATATTACACATCCTGAAACTGGTTTTGAGGGCCCTCCTTCAGCCTGTGAGAGGACACAAACCTAAAACCTCATTGTTTATGTGCAATGTAGGGCATTGGTACTCAGTATATGAAAAATATTAGTACATTGGTCAAGGAACACAAGGAACACAAATGTCCTTCTCATCTTTCTGAGGAGGAAACTGAATCAAGATAACCAAGCAAATTAAACAAGTAAGCACAAAACATTAGGTTAAATTTTGAAAAGTTACTACTTACCTGGAATTTCAAGCTGTGCAGCAATTTAAAGCTTCTTAAGAGTGAACGGTTGCCTGCCAGGATGGGTCAGTATCTCATTGTCAATGGTAGCTTAGAGTCCAAGATGAAACATAGAGAAAATTAAATCATTACTGCTATGCTAAAGTGCTGTAACCACCGGAGGCTGACTTAAAAACATTTGGACTTAGTGTTGTAATTCAGCCCCACCATAAAGACATGGTACTGCATGTCTGTGTACATTTTAAGGAAATCATAATAACAATAAATATAAGTTACTCTGTCACACTTTACAACCAGACCTGGCATTTTCTAATGGCAACTGTAGAAGGAGAAAAGTATTGCCTAGTCTTCAAGCCAAGGAAATGTGAGTAGAGAAAAAAAATTCCACTCTTGATTTTTGCTTGTAGCTGGCTAAATCAGTCATTCATTCCATGTCTTAGTTAACACATCTCTATCACCAGTATTTGCAGTATCTCAAATATCTCCCTTTACAAAAAAAAGGGGTCAGCAGCAGATTCTGCTTCCCCTTCCCTTCTGATGGATGCTTTGGTGAAAGAGAGATTTGTTTTATGACATTTACTGTGTTTGTTATGCTGACATCACAGAGTCAATAAGAACAAGTATTTATACTTCCATTATGCCTTCATCGAACTGAACAAGGTGTTCAACAGGACATTTTAATTATAATCCTACTTCTAACAGCGTGAGTAAAGGTGTTTAAAAAACACAATCAAGCATGAAATAGAACAGTAAACATGCCATTTCAATTACAAAATTATGTATAAGCACATCCTTGCACAGCACAATATTTGAAGACTGCAAGAAATGCTAAAATCCCATCTGAAACCCTGAGAGGTTTTGTGCACAAAGAGAGCAGAAATGCTCTCTCCTCGTACTCTTTGTGTGCTTACACTGAAGTCTGGGCTCCAGAGAGAAACTCACAGAGTCCCAGATTAGCAATTTTTGTACAGATTTCCATGGAGGAAAAAGCAGCCATGAGCTTATTTTGTGTTGCACTGTCATGTCAGACAATTGTTCTGTTTGGGGAGCTCAGTTTTACTTCCTGGCCCAGTGGTGTGGGAATTGAAAAGCCAACAGATGCACTGGCAGATCCTTGCCCTGTTATCCACCTCAGTGGCACAAACTGCTCTCCACCAGGAGCAAATACTGCATTGTGTCTATAGGTACATGTGACACCCCAGAAACTCTTGGACATCTGTTGCCCTTCTGGGCACAGCAGGATATTTGGTTGCCCTGCGAAGTGCTGTAAATCTCCAGGGATGCCAGGAGGGTGGATTGCACTCCTCACTCAAGCTTGCTACACCATGGACTTGGCCAAATCCCCAGTGCAATACATGGTGTCACTGTGGAGACCTGCAGGAACATCCTGAACTCCAAGGTTTCAGTCTGTGAGCAGCAGTGAGCTGCCCTCCATGGCAGAGACACTCACTCCAGGTCCACTTGACCAAGTAAATGATGACTCAGTTTGGCAATAAAATCTGCTTACAATGATACAACAGAAGCCTGGTGGTTGTGACAGGCTTCTGATGGTTGTGACTCGGGGCTTTTCAGTGCTGTAAGGGAGAAGGGACCACAAGAAGGACTGGAGACAGGACAGGGAGGCCTGCTTTGCCCGTAGAGAGATAAACATGCAAGGAAAGGGCAGCTGAAATGGGAAGCGGGTGGTCAGAGGCAGACCCAAAAGCATTCTGCAGCCAGATGGGAATGTGGGAGCTTCTCCTGTCCTTCGGGCAAACTCCGAAGCTGCAACACAACTCCCACCTGCAGGCAGTGAGACCACAACTACTTTGCTGCGCTAAATAATTGCCTGCCTGGCTAATGTCTAGAGACAGCTCTGATGGGCATGGATGAGAAAGATCTGGACACAGTACTGTCCCACTGAGCAAAGATAAACCATTTCTTTTCCACATCCATTGGGCACTGCAGGAGCAGCTGGCAGTGTGGTGAATGTTCTTACCAAAGCATGGCCAAATCTCCTGGGTTTAAAGTTAACCCAAATTGATTTAGTGGCCACCCCAGCCCAAACCATGACATCAGACTATCCCAGCTTGCCCTCTGCAGCCCTTGAGGAGACAGTTTGTTCACATAGCCCCAGAGAGGAGAAGACAGGAACAGCTAGTTTTTTTGCCATGCAGATTAAACCTAAACCAACGCTGGACACATTAAGTTCTTGTGTTCTGAACTATTATCTCTTCTATGAACCATACTGTTCAATTTGTAATAGACTATGCCATTGTTCATAGTCTTCTAGAAATCTGACCTGGAAATGATTCTGTTATTTTGATAAGAAATTATTGCATTTCTTAAGTATTTTATGGTTACTTAAATGAACCTGTAAATACAGCAGACAGTGAGGTAAAGAATATAGTAATCTGTCAAGCACACGGGCAAAAGCATTTAATTGACAAGAAACTGTACTCGCATCTGCAGGTATTTAATAGTGTAGACAGCATTGAAAGTTTAACCATTATTCCTTTTCAAAATACAATTTGTTACTCTCTCACTTGCCTTTCAGAGCTGAAGGAAAAACTCAGTATATTTTTTTTTAAGTTTCTGGAAGAACCTGACTTTCTCAAAATACCAGAGCACCTCATTAGTAGAAGCTTTGGTTAGCTTGTAGATAGCTGGAAGAGGTGTTTTGTTGTGTTTGTTCCCACTTCATTTTTCCCTGCTATTATGAGTAAGTAGAAGTAAAAGTATAGTTTTCATTGTCTTTAATGGAAGCAGAATCTGCTTTTACCTCATAGCTATTTTCCATTCTTCTCCTGGCACTACACAGAAATACACGTGAGGTGAGACAGGGCAGTGCAATGACTTGGCAGTGAGGGTTCCAAAAGACAGCACTAAATGCAGATAACATATTTTTGACTAGTCGTGCACATTTAGAGACCCTGGCAGAAATTTAAGAGAAGTACTACATGGAGAAGTCATTAAGTGATATTAAAATATGGAAAATACAGGGAAACCAAAATTTAAGACCACTTTTAACATATCTATACCTCAAGCATATCAGCAAATAGGGCAAGGCTGTGGAGTTCATATATACTAGAAGAAATGAACATGACACCTACCTGATTCCTACATCTTCGCCATGGATGTACCACTTTTGTTAATGGAAAGCCGCACTGCTCCTGTCGTGTTTCAGAACTGCTAGGGTCAGTTCAGGTCTTCCCTAGCTTCTGGATAAATCTGGTTCTAACCTCTACAACTAAACAGATCCACGGAAGGTTCTCCATGAGTTTCTCTCCACCAGATATAAAGTGGGCCTAATTAGAAACTGAGATTAAAAACTAGTTAGTCCTGAATAATGATGAGATACACAGAAAGGAAATAATCACAGAAAATAAAGTTTTCAGAGTCAATTCTAGAAAGTTTTATCTATAGATTTAATACAGAAGCAAGCACAGAGCTTGACACTTGAAAGATCAGATTTTAAACTGAAGCCATTGTTCAAACACCTTTCTTTGCAATGAGAAGTAGAAACAGCCTAGGTGAAGGCAACCTTGGCCTGCCCCTCAGCTCCCAGTCTTGGCTCCTCTGTGCAGTTCAAGAGCGGTCTCAGGGGTGGTCTACCTGTGGAGAGCAGTGACACCAGCTCTTCATCAGGAGCAAGGCTTGTTGAGACCTTGTGCATGCAAAGGAGGGTGAAAAGATGGCAGCTTGAAAGATGATACAACTGCTTTGCAGAGCACAGCCACAACAGGATCTGTAATCACAGAGAAAACACAGTGTCTGGATCACCGTTTCTGCTTTATTGTGTACATGCAGGAACTATGACTTCATGTCTCACACTTCAAGAGATGCACTCTTAGGCCTGTTTTCTTCCATATCAGAGCTCTAAGAAATACAGAATGTGTCTCTCTATTTCAGTTCTGGCTCAAGGTTAATCTTTAGAAACAAGTAATGTAACATTTCCATCTATCTTTTATTCTCTTTTGGCGATTTTAATTATACTAATATGCTATGACAATTTAAACAAGACACATCTCAGCTCCTGGCCTGTTCTGTAATGGTTCAGCTAATACATGTGCTCCAGAAAGGCTGCTGCAGAAGCCAGGGGGGAGGCAGAATACTTCCCTTCTGTCATGAGAGGTTTCATTGGACTGATCATTGTATGTTTGACACATTCTTTGTCAATGTCAAGTGTCTTTTGTAGTTAAACCCAGTAAAGCTAAAACAAAAGGTCTCCTAGATATTAGATATATAGTGACATTACTGAATTCACTTGAAGGCAGTTATTTTTTGTCAGCCTGTGAAAAGAAAAATGGAGCTAATGGGAAAACAAAAGGAAGATGCTGGCATGCCTTCTTAGCTATTTTTGTTTATGTGAGACATTATGATTGACATCTGGCCCAGAACACCCCTTCAACCATTGAGGCTGGTGTCATGAAACAGAAGAGACATTGCCAGCCATGAAAACACCACTGGCTCAGAAAGCACTGTTTTTAATTTATTTTCTTTTAAGTGATTCATTTTCAGTAACCTGTATCATTACACAAAAATAGTTCACTCACATGTAGCCCCCACTTACTAATTGGACTTTCAAGTTTCCTTTTTCCTGCCTGCTTGAATGGCACCAGAATGCTGGTTTGGTTGGATGAGAGTCTGTCATAACAATGATGTTTGGTGCTAGTGAAGACTGACATAAAAAATACAATCCACTGGCCTTTAACTGAAATAGCAGCTCTGGTTTTTGTGGAGTTGGCAGACAGCATTTTTAAACCTCTTTCACAGTGAAGGCAGTTGCTACATGTTTTTCCCTGTATCAAGCAATTCTATCATGAAGTACACTATCTATGCCTGTTGTCATATCAGGATATTGCCTTTGAAGAGCATTTTAGTGTTTCATATGTGGGCACTTCTCTTGTTGAAGTGCCTTAAAAGAGTTAATGGGATTTTGTGATCATTCTCCAGGGCTGGGCCAATTACAAAGTTTTAAAATTTGTTTAAGAGTAATTTTTGGGAAATATAGAATAGATTTAGATATAGCAATAGGAAAAACAGAGTAGATCATGCAGACACACAACACCAAGGTGTCTTTGCCACCAGCGTTCTGTAGAATGTCAGAAACTTGGTCAAAATTATATATCAACAAGAAGAAATTCTAACTTCATCTTTGAAGTATGATGCTGAACATAAAAATAGCAAAAGACTTTTCACAAGACCAGAGTAAGTCCACCAGCCACTTCCCTCTGTACAGTTAAACACTGAAATCATATCAGAATTTTATCTTTCTAAAAAAGATCTTAATCACTTTAAAAAATTCTAAATTAGCCCCTGAATGCATCACATGTGCTGGAAATAAATATTTTTCCACCTTTTTAATAGGGTACCTTTCAGTCTGGAGCATGGGGGTATATTCTCCTGTAGAAGCATACACTTAACTCCCCTCAGCATGAATAGCAGATATGCTCACACATTGAGTGGAGAATTTCTTTCTGTCTCTCTGCACAGTGCTCTAAAAAGAACTTTGAAGAAATTGAGAAAAACAGGGAGAGCAGTATATTAATTTTAAGGAGATGAAAGCAGTACATGTCATCCCTAAATTTCATGGAAAATGCACCGTTGGTAACAAAGATGAGTAGAAAATTTCAAAATCATTTTGAGCAGCATTAAAATCATTCTTCCCTGATTTTCTGTTTTCCCCTTCTTTTCAAAGCACATACATTAAATTCATTTTATGCTTATAATGTATATAATGATTCTAGACAACATAAGAAGGACAGTGGGATTCTTCCTATTTCAACATATAAAGTGGCAAGCCAATTTAAGCAGCTTAAACCATTGCTAAAGAAGATGTATCAAAAATTGCCTGTGATTATTACAAATAACAGCCTAAAATGTTCACAAGAAGCTGTTTGCTTATCATATTTTCATTAGAACATCTTTTCACCTGCTTTGCTTTTCCCATGCCTGTAACCTGCATTGTAATCAGTCTTATTAACTGAGAACATAAATATGATTTATTATGGTCTGATAATGGAAGCTGCATGGACCAAGAGAAGGGATATATTGTCCTTTGATAAAATGGCTCTTTTCTCTCAAATAGAGCTCTATCATGAGAGCATGCAGAATGTAGTGAGTGATTATTTCCTGAGGGTGAATGATGGCAGAACCCTACAGAAAATCTTGTTGGCCATGACAGCCTCCGAGTGTCCCCAAATCTCACTGAGTTTGACAACCTGCAGACACTTTTGATGAACTGTATTCTTCTGTCAGAGACAGCCTGTCTGGGAGGAGAAAAGGGAACCTTTATTGTCTGATCTGCTATTATTGTCTTGATCTTTTTATAAGCAATCTCTAATGCACATGAATATAATATCCTTTCACACAAGTGCCAAACATAATAGAGATGTAGTTAAAGGACCCTTTTCCCGGTTATGTAAATGTCCTTATACCATAATTAGAAAAAGATGGTTTGTGAATGATAGCAGTATGGAAAGGGTAATCAAAATGTTTTAACATTATCTTTTTGTTTTAAAGACGAAAATCTGTGATAAATAGCATTTATGGTAGATGTGGGAAACAGCTTGTACCAAAGCTTTTACCTAAAAGAAAATAGTTTTGAGCATAAAACCAGTGTTATATTTTCATAAAGCACATAAATAGCAGCTGGTCTTAAGCCAAGAATGATTACTGGCAGATATGACTTAAAGAAAATGAGTATTCCACTTAAATTCCCTCCATGGCTGTTACAGAAAGAACAAAGCGTTATTATTAAGTAGTGTATTTGGACAAAGGGGTGTTCAAGACCAACTGAAGTTCGCCAACAAATCTCTCTTTTATCTCCATCCAGAAGAACAAGCAGAACAAAATCTTTTTCAATTAACAGCTGTACACATTAGTAAAACCCCCGTCTTTTTCAGCTCAAGCAATCTGGCTTATTTATCACAAAAAAATGAAATGTTTAGGGGGAAGGTTTCCAAGTTGCCCAGTAAAAGCAAGACACTTGATTTTTCATTAACCTTTTGACATCTGGAGCTGGGATGTCCCAGCATTAACCACTAATGATCTTTTGCGTTACCAGTTGGTGTTGAGAGAAATCCCAATTGTTAGAGTCAAAAGGTTAATCAGCAATTTCACACCGGTGATGTGGTCAGAGTTCACATCTTACTGCCTGAACAGGAGGAAGAAGAAGAAAACTAAGTAATTAACAAAAAACTATGTCCCAGCATTATTAAATCTCTCTTGTACTTCTTTGTTGGCAAATATTTCATGCTATGTCTTCTGACATTTTAGAGAACTTCCTGATGTAAATCTGCCATCTATTCTCCAGAAGAAGATGTTTGAATCCAAATATAGGACTGGCTTATTTGGTTTATTCCTACTTCTTGTAAGAGGAAAAACATTTTACTCACCCACTGATGTTCAGCCCAGGCCAGTGTGAGAGAAAAGTCTTCCAGGTCTGTTACTCACAGAGATTTAAAAAGAAATCACACCAGTACTAAATCAGGCTGAGAGTTGCACCCTGTGAAAACACCTGAATGCTCTGAATTCAGGGTGAGTTTCATAGTGCAGATTGTCACATCAGGCACAAACCACATCCAGAAGAAATAGTCTGAGTTTAAACTTTTCCCTCCTACTCTCTTCTGCCTTGATTTTGGAAATAAGTCAATAGCAGCATTCCCTTAATAAATATGGACAGCAATACTATTTCATGTGAAAGTATTCATATAAAGAGCAATGCCAGTACCTCAGCTGGTATTCTTCAAATCAGAAATAGCAATAGCGTACTTTGACATGTGGCTCAAGAGCTCTCCCAGCCATAGAAAAAGATTTATTTTCCAAAAGAAAATTTAAAAATATTTCTGAAAACATTACAGCTTGGCAGTTCCTACCAACAACAATATTCACACAAAATGATTCCTCATTTGTCCTGGCAATATCTGAAATTGTTAACCATTGTTTATTTTGTGTTTTGCCTTCTGATATAACCACATGGATCAGGACAGTTGGTTTAAGTTTTTGAGGCATACTACCTTTTCCCTATGGCTAAGGCAAATAAGTAGTGAATACTGCCCTAAACACCATCTTTCAACCTGGATATTTTCTGCATCACACAGTTCCTTTTGTCACTTTCTCTAGATCCAAAAAAATCTACAGCTAAAAATCTTTCTTTTCTTGATTGCTTCTCTTTTAATGGGGAAAGTTTCTATCCTGAAATGTTCTGAAAAAAATATTAATCTTTCCAAGTGCCTTATTACTTAGTCCACCAATTAGCTGACTATGGAGCCTGAGTGTCCTTGTACATCTTCTCAGTCCCCATCTGTATACTTGGCTGCATATGTTTATGCAATTAGAAACGGTAAAAAATCTAATAAAATTAGGACAAACCTGAGTGAGCCATAATTCTGTTTAATCTCTCAAACTGGATTGTTGAAAGCTTGCTGAATTCCCCAAACCTCTCTCAGGTGCCAATGAATGAGTCAATATCATACCAAATATCTCACAGCACAGCAGACATAAATTGTACTTCCAGAATCTCATACACACCCTTAAATAATGAATCTAATGTCTATAAAGTAAGGTCAGGGAAAAAAACCACAGTTTTCTCTAGTTAGCAGCATCATGCTTGGTGGCCCAGAATGGAAAAAAAGGAGAATAGATGGCAGATTTACATCAGGAAGGAGTAGTCAGTTTAAGGGCTTGTGCTCTCCTACATCAATAAGGGGGCTTTGCGACATCCCATAGGAGGACACACAGAAAAAACTGAATGGGAGAATAAAGTTTTGCTTCATCTCAATGTGATGATTCCCCAGACCTGTCTTTTAAAAGCCTGCATTTGTGCTGCAGTGGTAACTGGTGGTTTGCATAATCATCAGCCTGGAAGATTCTCAGACCACTCTGTACCTATGTCTTCTCATTGCTCAAGAGAAGCCAGAAAAGGAAGTGAGGCATGATTTTGGCTGGAACTAGGGATAATTTTCTTTGAAAGGGAGAACAGAATTATTTAGAATTAAGGCACAGTAGAGTAAGTCTATTCTTGGAAGAAAGTTCCCAAAATATTTTTTTGTTTTGTATCTAAGATAAACTACTTATTTGTTGCAGAATGGGGCTCATCAGTTTGAGACGATCTAAGGGCTGTGGCCTTGGGTCCATGGCTTAGAAGGAAATATTGTCTTCAGATCAGTCAGTTCCTATTCCCCTCCACACGTTAATCTCCATGTATGTGTCTTGTTTACTCTGTGAGGTATCACAGAATTTCAGCCAGGAGGTGACCAGGCTGAAACAGGTCACCCAGAACCATGTAGCTGAGGTGCTGCTCCCATTCATACACTTGGAATGCATGAGGTAGTAGAAAGTAAGAGTTGTAAGGGATCATAAAAACTTCAATACCTGACAGTATATCTGAGATTTTTGACTACTCTATCATTGAAATCCCCAGTGATGGAGACTTCATCACCACTGCAGTCAATTATCCCAACAGATAAATGTCTTTTCCTAAGTGACAAATACAGAGTGACAGAGAGGCCGATTGCTTCCTTAGACATTACATGTTTTGCTCAAATAAAAGTTAGATGTATCTATGCTTTTCACCACATTTCTTCTTTGTTTATTTCTATTTCTATTATTATTCCACCATTTTTTTACTTCACCATTCTTCCTATTGCCTTCTTCTTTTTTTGTTAAGTCTGTTCCCCTGCCACCTTTTCTTTTGTATCTTGAACTATGCACTTTTTGACACCCTTGTATTTCTTCTCCATGTCTTCCTAAAAACATGAAAAACAGACTCTCACATGCCAGGGGCCTTGATACAGAGAGACATTTCATGTCATCTTCTCAGAGGGGACCTAAAATGTCATGTTTTCATTCAATGCAGAAAAATCACTTTTCTTAAACAATGAGGAGTATACAGACATATTAAAAAAGCACTTGATCTGCACTGAATGTGCACATGCATGTGTGGGCATTACACAGCATCAAAAAAAAAAGGAAATCAAAACTCCTGACAGTCATGCTAACAGCTATCTACTTCCTGCTGACTGTTAGGGGGGCTCATGTACAAGATGAGTTACAACTTGGGTTGGATCTACAGTTCAAGACCACCATCTTGACTTTGTATCAAATTTATGCTAGGGAAAGAAGCATCAAAAAGAGTTAAGGTGGAGGAGCATCACCATAGCCAGAGAATTGTTTTATTTCTGTCCCCTCGAGTCAGGTCCATCACATTATTTTAAGGTACGCATAATGCATTAGTATAGTAGTGTCCCTGTGTCACTCCTGGCTGCTTGGCCTAACAGGATGTCAAGATAAATTACAAAGTTCTATATATATCTCTAACACCAGTTTCTTTAAAAAGCAACTGTTTCAACTTATTCTTTCAATTTTTGATAGAAAATTATCTAAGAGGCAATTTCCTCAGTCATTGCAGGAGGAGGTATGATAAATAAAGAGGAGGACTCAGTAAGGCTCACATTTAGGAGAAGAAAATAAGATTTTGTTTCCCAGCACATTGTTGTAGAGATATAAACTTTTTGAACTGCAGTATTTTCCTATCTGTTTTGACCAGGGGTCTGTGCTTGAAAGAGCTGAGTGCAGTGGTCTGGAGCAAGACTATTGCAGGCATCTGATAAGCTGTTTGCATTAGCACTGAAGATCTGCAGCAAGAGGATCATAGACTGTGCTTTTCCATAGAAGGACCAAACATAAAACAGGGAGACCAAACTTGGTCTTGGGAGGCAGAAGTTCTTTGCCTCCTGCATGATCTCAGGCAATGTATTTCCTCTCTCCAAGCCTCAATTTTCCCCTGAAATAGGGACTGACAACTTCCCATCTTCTCTCTCTGGACTTGTGGCTTTTTAGGCTAGCGGATGTTCCTGATTATATGTAGGTCTGATGACTGTGGGTCTGACCTCCAGGAGGCCTGTGGACACTTCTATATTATATTTGATAATGAAGCCTCCTGTCTTATCCAATCAAGACCAAAAAAGTAAGTCAGACCAGAGGAAACTGGCTCAGCATAATATGGCAGCCTCAGTCGAGTAAAGTCAGAGCCATTAGCTATTGGCTACTGTAGAAATACTGAAACTGCATCAGGGATTTCTTTTCGTAATTGCTATTTAGGGATTTAAATGAGATTTTTAAAAAGAAAGAAGGACAGAATGTTTAGTCTACAATCACTCTTTGCTGCCAATACAGGCTATCATATAAATTACTTAGACACTTTTAAAAATACATTATTTACTCAATAACCCATAATGGGTCCAGAGCTCCTTTTACATGCTATTATAGAAGTACATAATTGCTGAATTTTCAAATAGATATTTCTTCTAAGCAATAGTCTGTAATGGCTTCTTCAAAGCTCTTAGGCTTTTATCATATGAAGGCCTAAGCAGAAAATGTTTAGTTCACTGATCATTGACCTAATAGACAGCAACAGCTTTTCTGGAACAACTATTGTCTGCTAGGGCAGATGATGTATGAATGGCATTTAAAAAAAATTCTTGGAAGTATGAAGAGTATGGTTTAGTTTTATAGTTTCTGTGAAAACCCAGGAACAAAAGAAAACAACAACTTTTGTGTATGAAACGAGAACTCAGTCTAGGACCCATTTGGATCAATAAAAGACATTTCCCTGCTGTCAGAGGTCATTCAGCTCAATTAAAAATTGTCTCAAATGAAAAATGCAGGTATTTGCTACTCATTTCAATGTAAGAAACTGAATTCTGAAATCTAGGAAGTAAGGGATGCTGCAATGGGACAAATCACATTTTTTAAAAATGACATTGAATAAAGAGAAACTCCCAGGTCTGTCCTGAGTGTAATCCAGAAAGGAGAAAGTTAACTTTATATGTTTTCAGCACTACTGCTATGAATCTCATCATCACTGAGTTGCTGCTCTCTACTTAAATTTAGCTTTGAAGTTTGCTGCTTCCATTTCAGACACAAAGAAAAGTTCAGGTCTCTGAAAGCTTGGTGTAAGAAAACACATTTTCTCCCTGCGAACTTTGGGTAGTAAAACCCAAGGAGAAACTACTGCTGAATGCATGGCAATTGAGTCTAGGGTGGATGTGATCTGGGGGCAGAGTCAGGCTGAGATCCTCAGAAGGGTTGAAGCACACCTCCAGCTATGAGTGTGATGGGCCAGAGGAGAGGTCCTTGCTGGGTGGCACAGCTCCCTCCTGGGCTTAAGGCTGGTGGCAATGTAAAGTGTAGCTCACCAAAGGAGGCTACTGAAAAACCATCTCAGAAGTTGGATGTCATTTTAACAGCTTGTGCCATCAAACCAAACCAGCTGTCCTCAGCATGACACTAGTTTATATGTGACCTGACATGAGAAACCCCCTCGTGCCTTTTATCAGAAGATTTCTTCGGCCTAGCAAGGCTGCTTGGGACTCCCAGTATTCTGGCATGATTAACTGAAAAAAACACAGTTGCTGGCAATTCTCATAGTTCCTTCTGTTTGATGCATCTGATAGAAGAGAAACTGAAATCACAGACTAATATGCAACCAGGCTGCACCAGTTAGCCTCATCATGCAAATGAGGCACACTTGCAGGCAAACTTATTAGAGATCAAATAGTTTTAGGCACCATGGATAATGAAGGCAGAGCACTTACGTTGCAACAGTCAGAGCTGGAATTTAATCATGTTGTTGATATCTGCAGCAGCAGCAGCGAACAAACACAGAAACAGCCACAAAAAATCAAACCATTAGAATAAAAGGGAGGTATAAACCAGACAAATAATAATATTTAAAGTCTCAAGCCAAGAAACTTAGTGTTTTCAAGAAGGAATATTCTTGCAAATTAAATCAGGAAAGACTTTGAGCCCAACTTCGTTCAGCTGAGCAGATGGAAAGGAGGGGTTTGCAAGAAGGAGCTGATGGGGTGTCACTCTCCATTCCAAGAGAGAATTGGCTTCTACATACCTGTGAGGATGGCCCTGTAAGGGCAGAAGGAAATGCCCTGCAGGAGAATGTTTGGGAATCAACCACAAGGTGAAACATAGTACATGATGAGAAGCAGCCTCTCCTAGGAAAGGAAGGAAAAGGATAAATAACTTCCTGGAGTGGAAGTTGTAAGGCACACAGCTGAAAAGCTGGATTAACAATCTGGTAGATATTAATAATAAATAAATTCTCCAGAGGCATTAGTGCCTTCTCTTTCAATAAACCCCTTACATGCTCCCATCACCCTTTATGCAAACACCTAGGGACACCCCAAGCAAACCCACAAAGATTTTCTTGTTTTAAGGAGCAAAGATAAGATCCAGCAGGTGAAAGCAGCAAAATGGAAACATTTGGATTCCTTTAGGCAGACAAAAATGGCTAAAAATACCATACTGTCTGGCATTTATTCTAATACCAGTTGGTAGTAGAAAAGTTCCAAAGATGTCAACAGGAAGCCCTAGAGGTTAGAGGGAATGATGTAACCGCATCTGACATAATGCTTGGTGTAGAGATTTCCTGGAATTGATTAGTGCCATTCATGATAACAACAGCCAGCAAGAGTGTGAAGACTGGGTGAAGGCCCAGGCAGCATTTCAGGCATTGGGTATTTTTCTTTCCCTTTTAACATAATCTCTGGTCTTGTTGTTTCAGTTGCGTAATACAATAACTGTGTGGTATTCCCATGCAGCTTTGTCTAGGAAGGCTTTGAAGCAGCACATGCACCAGCAATCCACAGCTACTCCCACACAGAAGGTCGCAGAGATGACTGCAGAGGTGGAAGGACAATGAACACTCCTCGCTCTTCTATCCTCTAGAATATCCTCCCCTCCATTTCTTTCTTTTTCCCTGAAGTAGAAGATGCAGTCAGGTTGTCCTCATCAGTATATTGTTTTATGCCTCGTCTATCTATATACAAAAGCTCTGAAGTGCCATCTATATTTAACAGGAGGCCTCTGATCTCTGTGAGTGGGTGGAAATTGATAGTGAGTGACATGGATGCTGACAATGGTACACAAACTCCATGGCACTCTTAAAACTTTTAATTGCATTTTAAAGTAATGTAACAAGGCAATGTTTAATGAGTACTTTGTTTAAGAAATTCTGACTTTCTAAGCTAATTAAAGAGAAGGAAGGGTTACTGCGCTAGGGCAAGAAATCCAGGCTGCTGAGTGTCTGTGATACAGCAATGCATAGTTCACATTCAGCTGGCAGTCTTGCAAACCTCCAGCCAGCCAGCAGGAAAGATTATTTTTTTGACTGGGAAATAAATTATTATTATTATTATTATCATCGTGATTATGTTAATAGAAAAAAGTAAAGGATAGGCAAGTACTTTTTTTGCCAGGGCTGGTAAATTTTCATGACACTTTTTGCAAAGCTGTCATATGGCTGTGTTAGATGAAACTGAAAGGCTTTATGTGCGTAGCATTTAACTTTAAACATTCTTCATGGAAACTTACACGGCACATAATTTACATATTCAATACCAGTGACAATTTACTTCTCCCATCTGAACAGGGCTTTCAACTATGCCACTTGAACTAAATTAATAAACAGTAATTAGAGAATGTTGTGCGAGCGAGCTGTTGATGTTGAGAAGATTCTAATCAACACCTTCTTTTAAGGGCCAATTAAAGCTGAATGTATGCAATATAAACATCTTCTTGTGTTTAGACATGAACTGGAGAACAAGGTAAGAAAGAAAAATCAGAACAATTACAGTGGGCTAGAGATGATCTAATGGAATGATGAATCTTCATTAATCGTAAAAGCAGCAATAATTTCTAAAAACCACCAGCCACCTTCCATGGTGAAGCATTAACAAGTTGCAGAAGTTAATTCTGACTGGGATAAACCTTCATGCTTTCATTGACAGGCTTTTCTCTGAAAGCAGCTCTGTGTTTTCCTCCAATTTCCACTGCAGTATTCACCTGTCTGTATGACAGCCCTGCGCCCAAAGCGCCCGGGGGGAGGCAGTAAAGGTGAATGTACCCATCCCATTAACGCTGCCTCCCAGCAGAGTGAGAGGCCCCCCAGCAGGTGGTCTGGGAGAGGATTTGCACAGTGCAGCCCCCACAGACACTGGTGGTGGGAATACAAATACAAGGATAGGCCTGAACGAGGGGTAAATGTGCCCCAAATTCTCACATCTATTATAGGGGTGCAGAGGTGGAGCAGCTAATGAACCTGTGCCTGTTGCCCACATACATTCCTTCACCTCACTGGAAATTTAAGTCAGTTTATTCCTGAAAAGTGAATTTAAAACAGCCCTTATTTCCAAAATTCCTGAAGGACAGAGGAAAAACCATCTTTGATTTAAACATGAACCTTAGTGTACCAAAGGGAGCCTGCAGTAGCAACACAGACTTGTGTTTCACCATTATGAACTGTCAGTAGGTTAAAAATAAGTGCATCTTCATCCAGACCAGAGCTCACTGCTTCCTAAAGTACATCTAAAAATTTTTTTAAATCATCTGAGCTGGTGCAGTGAAGCACATGCAAAATTTTTCCTCCAAGTTAGAAGTTACAACAGGCTAATAAAGGTAAGGAAAACATCTGTTCCAGTATTGCATCAGTATAATTTGGAGAAAATTACTCCATCACTTACGGCCGTTTAGAATCCAGAAATACCACCACAGTAATAGGATGTTGTCACCTCAGGCTCTACTGAAATCTACAGGAATTTTACTTGTTTAGGAATTATAGGATTAGGCACATGATCAGTGTTTCTTTCCTTTGAAAATAAACATTTCCACTTACTATTTCTGCAGTGGTGTGAGATCATTATCTCGCAACAGTATTTGGTTCCACTGGCATTATCTCCTAATTAGCTATTTTAAATATATGTAAGAGGGTGGAGGTGGCAAGTGGACTTGTAAATCTGACAGGTCTGATATGTTCTTACAAGCTCTGCTAATCCCAGCCACTGAAAATGTATTAGACTGAGGCCAAGTCAACAGTTTAAAGAACAACATAGCAGCACCCAAAGCACTTGGGCAGGAAAGGGGAGCAGGAACAGGGAGGAATGGGAAGCAGCATGCCAGATGGGGAAACAGCCCTGGGAAGAGAGGCACCATTGAAAGGCTATCAACCTCTACAATGTGGTCAGCCCTCCCTTACAGTAGTATCATTAGTGGAGGTATTTAGTATAGGACTTGGGGGGACTTCTGAAAAGCCAACCACACAGAAATTTTCTAGGGATGAGAAGATGCAAGTAATACAAAGTGAAAAGCTCTGACAAGCTGGTTTCCATATCCTCTTCACTATCTCTATGTCCTGAAAGATTATGGCATTAATAGGCACAAGATCATAAAAGCTTTCTCCAAATGCTCTGTGATATATGAACAGGGTGGGATTTCAGATCGTGGCATGGTAAGAATTAGGAAGATGGGCATTCTGGTATGCCGGACTTGTTTTTCCCCCATACAGATAGGTTTAATTCTTAACAAATTTTCTTTCTAAAAAATAATCTAGCACACATGACATGACAGGTCATTGTGGAGGTACTCAGCTGCACACGGGAAGCACCCCCCCAGCAACAGTATTCTTCTAACCTACAGCAGAGCTAAGAATTGGATTTGTTTCTATTTCTGAGTTGCTTTTAAACCTCAATTCAGTAAATGTACTGGTGATTTTCAGGGTGTTATGAACAGTGGAAGGCACCAAAGTAAATATCTGAAATATACTGATCATATGAGACAGGCTTTAAATTACCATTTATTCCATCATTCAATTCAACATGCAGCATGCAATATGATTTTTATTCTGATCAGATGGAATTTCTGGGTCTGAATCTACTTGCAATAACCATGGTCTATCAGTAACCTCCCAGCAAACAGAAGTGTGGAGAAAAAAACTGCTGTAAGCAGGAAGGGAATGAGTCTACATTAATGTCCTCTACAGATTTTTATTTTCCACCCAAGGTTTTCTTTTGCCTGAAGTCACTTCTGTCTTTTTTTCACACCTCTTCGAGTCCACTTGGTGAATAAATTAAATGAAATTCCTCACCTGCCCTTAATACTTTTTAAATGCAAGCCAAGCCTCTTGGCTTTTCATACTTGGACACCTACTTTTTAAAAAATTCTATTGGATGATTTCTGCCTCTTTCATAGGCTGGTGCTTTGGCCAGTATGCACCCTGTGTGCTCCCCAAGGCTCATGCATAACTGCAATGGACGATTAGTGCAATTAAGTCTCCAGCAATTTCAATGGCTTATGCAAGAGTAGATGGGGCACAATATGTAATTTCATCTTTTTTTTCATGAGGGTTTTCAATCCTTCCATGAACTAAATAATTTTATCAGTTTCTCTCCCTTTCTTTCTTCTTTTTTTTTTTTAAATTTGTCCCATTAAACTACAAAACTGGAACATATTCATGAATAGTTTCTTTCTGCTTTAACTGAAGGAGTTCCTGACATAACAAAAACTGGTAATTAACTGGCTCGAAGACTTTTACAATAGCCTCTTTAAATAAGTCCTCGTATGCGGCACTTGCAGCACTGACTCCACATTGCTGATATCACTGCAATGCACCCTATATTAAACAAGATTTGCTGCTCCGCCTCAGCATCAATTCATAGCTCCACCACTCTCCTACTTGGAAACACCGAAGTCTTCATAGAATTGTTTGTGTGGCAAAGGCTAAACCATTCCTCCAGGACTCTCTCCACTGCCATACTGTACCCTATTAAAAAGTCCTAGCCCAACCTTTCTGTAGGCCCCCTCAGGGGGCTACTATGAGGTCCCCCTGAGCCTTCTCCTCCCCCAACTCCTTCAGTCTGTCTTCATAAGGAACCAAGTGGCAGTTTCTAGTGGTTGGGTACTGATGTCCCTTTCCTGCTCTGTTCTTTCAGCACAGATGCATTTTGGGACACTTTGGCAGTACCTGCTACCTGCCCCCTGCTCCTCAAAGCAGGGTAGGGACTCTTCCCAGTAGAAGAACCAGACTTTGATTTTTCATATTTCTCTCAGCAGTGTGAGATTTTATGGCTATGCCTGCACATTGGCTATAAGCATCGTTGGCTTTGCTTTCTCTTGCTTATCTCCCCTGGTTACAACACATTCTGTTTCTGATGAAAATACCACTCTGATGAGAGTTTCTCTGGCTCCGCCATACTTTGATGCTTCCTACTAACTAGCTTAAGCCTTATTGCTGCAGTTCCTGATATTTTGCATCATTTGTAGATCTAGCAATTTAGTTTTGAAATAGCATGAAAATATTAATGTATATCTTCCTCCAGTGCTCCAGAAACCAGACAGATTGGTTCACTGTGGAACAATTACATACATATGTGCTAGCCCATATTTCTTGTAAAATCAAATCATGTAAGGATGCCTCAGCCATCAAACTAGACAAGGCGCAGGGAAAAAACATCCCCAAATATGTACTACTTGAATTATCTAACTATAAAAAAGTAAAGCAAAATTGAAAAGGGCAAAGAAGGCAAAATGTAAACAAAATGTAAACACAAGCTTTTTTTAATGTAATTTTAACATGCTTTTGTCGTGAGCTGCCAATGTAGGTCAGAAAAGGAAGGGATATCTCCAGAATTGTGGCAATAGTGCTTTTTCACTTCAAAGTCAGTTACAAGATCCATGTCTGTGGTTGCCAGGTCTAACTGCCTGCTTGGAAACTAAACCACAAGAGATAATTTCCTAAGTAATTGTATTTAAAATGTCCAGAAAATCATGAATCATGAACCCCGTTTGGAAATGCAGCCCTTTAAGTGGGGGTTTACAACCGCCTCCCTCAGTGCAAAAGTGCCTCACTGCAGCTGAAAGCACCTCAAAACTTGCTGCACTCAGGCCTTCCATAGGACATGGATGAGGCAATTGCAACACACTCCTAAGATGATTTTTCAGCTTCAAAAATCTCCTTTACACAAATACTCCATCACTGTCAGCTGAACATGTTTAACTTTTGAATTAATCTTACTTTCAAGAGGTTAGACGTGAAATTAACAATAGCCCATTGCCAAGCCATGTATCTGCATCTGAATTTGCCCAGAGTACAGTATTGTTTAAATACAAGCAACTGTATCATCACTAATGCAAAACTTCTGTTCTCTGGACTCCTTCAGGGCTTCACTTGTGGCAGACCCATACTTTGCTCTCTCCTGCAGTACACAGTGGTTATAGTGGGTCAGAAGGACCTAAAAGCCAGCAGCTAAGAATGCCCCCATTTCAAAGGTTGTCATGTGTTTCAGCTGACATCTGGATGATAGCCACAAGATTTGTGAAAACTCTCACATCCACTGAAGGCCACATGTGCCAATCTGTTCCAGGTGCTGGGACAGAGACACCTCCAGCATGGCCGCTGGTCTGCCTGGCACTTATGTGATGAATAGGAGTAAAAGCCACAAGGAAGAGGGATGTTAGCCACCTACTATGGTGGCTGGGCTTTCACAGAAAAGGAAGCTACACTTCTGTCTAGGAATTGTCTATTTTACATTTCATTGCAATTGCATGGAACACCAAATCAGTGCTCTGTATACTGCTGCGGGTTACTGGTGCATGTGCTGCTTCAAAGTCTTCCTTGACAAAGCTGCAAAGGAATACCAAACAGTTATTGTATTATGTATCTGTTATGGGTGGTTATACAGATATACGTCCTTCAGAAGTACTTCAGGAAGTGTTATTTGTGGAGGCACGTGCAGCTGGATGGTGGAGCCATTCTGTATTTTGTGGAAACAAATAGCATTCTGGCCCCACTGCACCAATCCCTACCACTCCAGCAGCCATCAGTTAGTTGCAGTGGCCTTTGGGACAGGACTGTTGAGTGTGTGGGACAACAGCCCGGTCTCTGTGATAAGCAAAGTGGCAGATATCAGCTATGTAGTTTCACAGAAAGCCTGCTCTCACCAATCTATTAACAATACAAAGCAATACTGCATATGCAGTGACACTACTTTTCCCCATGCACTAATACTACAAATACTGCTGTGAGTGGCTGAGAGGATTTGATGGGGCATAGCCCCCAGCTCCAGACCTATGTCCAGGAAGCTGTAAATGCCCAGGTCCTGGGATTCCTTTTCTCTCTTCTCTGTCAGCGCAGGTGGGATCCAGATCTTCTGTCAGTAAAATATACTTTCCAGCCTGCTTTGTAATTCAGATAGTGGTTTGGTTCACTTGGCTGGCACAAAGTATTTTCACCACACCCTCCCCTCTTCAGACAAACAACCTCTTTCCTCACCTCTGGCAGAGCAAATCTAGTGAGTAAAAAGAAACAGCAGTAAAGGCATAATAAATAAAGTACCCTGAAGAAATACCTACACAAAGCAAGATGAATGGACATCATCTACCTGGACAGTGTTACTGCTAAATAAGGGAGAAATAAATCACACATGTCAGGTGCACTAGGACACCTGACAAACAGGGAATGATGTTTCTTGAAACCATAGTTTTATCTCTGCTTGTTTGGATCAAACACTTGTAATAGTTGTGGATTAATTTCCTTCCCATAGTGAGAACAATAAAAGCCAGGCACAATTTTATTAATTTCCAAACCAGTGTCAGATAAGCAGAATTGCATTTAAAAAAGTAAACACCCTGCCATAGAATTGGAGGATATGCTAGCATTTGGGGTTTTTTTTCCAGTGTCTATAAAAGGGGGAGGTTTTCAGCATTATGAATAGATTTAATTTTTTAAGTTGTGGTACAAGGCACTGATAAGGCAAAAGGGAAAGCAGCAGAGATTGAGGCAGAGCAGGAGGAAATACCACCCATATTAGGAGACAGCCACTTAGTCGCTCCTATTTGAATAAAGATGCCATTGTTCAGCCAGAAGAATGCACATATTCACATGCCCAGCACAGAATAGTTCACTGTATCTAGAACTCCAGAAGTGTCCAAATTACAGCCCCAGGGCCAAAACTGCCCTTGAGTCTTTCAGAAGAATGACCCTCTGCTTAATTAATCAGTGCTTTAACTGTGAGTGATCCCAGGACATACTTTTCTCAGGCCTTTTTCTTAGCCCTGCTTGTTCTGAGCAAACCTTTAAATGTTCTCTGGCTGATTTTTGACCATTTTTTTCCCCTTTCAAGATTATTATTTCCTGTTTTACTGAGAAAGCTCATTAAAAATGAAGACCAGCATCTAGATGATCTCAGTTCAATTTACTTGGATAGAGAATGATTGACTCAAGATGGAGAGACACTGGCTCCCTTTCAAGGCCTACCAAAAAAGATTAAGTTTACAGACTCACAGAATATTGCTACTGCAATTTTCTTTCCTTCTACTAAGGAAGAACTGTAGCAGGGGTGATGAGTTTGAACATGCCATTCTGTTAGTCGTATTTGATCCCATTGCTATAACTCCAGCTGTTGTGCATGGGATCCTTACCAAGATCTCTTTCCCATTTACTCTGCACAAGACAAGTTGGAACTTACAGCACTGAGACCTCTTTCTGGCTGTTACAGTCCAGGCAGTCTGGATTTTCCTAAAGCTTTTCTTCTGCTTGGAACAGAACTGAGATTCAATAGCAACTAGAAATGCATAAAGACAATGAAAAACAATGTGCAATATTTCTCTCCAAATTGAACTCTGCCTTGTCTATCTGTGTTTGATGATAAAATTCATCCTGTTCTAACTGAAGTTAAACAGGGAAAGAAAGATTTTGCTTAAAATTAAAACAGCAGTATTTCTAGGTTTTGTTGGGTTCTCTTTTGGTTTTTTTAACAGTGATCTCTTCAGTGAAAACCAAATGAATTTTAACCATCTTCACAGACTTGCAACAGAATATGCAAACTAAAAAAAATGTCAAGGTTTTAAAAAAGTCATAGTGAATGTTTTGAAAAGCTATCATGATGATATAATCTGCAGCTAGAGGAGCTGGAGCCATACTGTTTGATAGGCCCTATCTTACAATATCCAATATTAGGCAAAGTAAAATGATATGAGTGGATGGCCTAACTAAATTTAGTAGTCTGGTGAATTGCTACTCTACTAAATTTAGTAAGCATATAATGGGCATTAGAGATCTGCAGTCCAAATGATAAAATCTATCTTGCTTTTTTAGGCTCTCAGTGAATGCACAATATGCTGTGTTGCACTATTAAGAAATGAACAAATCAGGGGAAGAGGGGAAATGGGGAAGCTGAGGAATGTGGAAGGAATCATCATCAATTATCTCTTTGAAGTCTGTGTAGATACAGTGCTTTGGAAACAAGAAGAGAGACAGCTCAATATGTTTTGTTCATTTGTGACATTCCAATTATCATTCAAAATTTACACGTTCAGAGGAATTTTTAAATTCCTAATAAATGGATGTGGTAAATGTGATCACCCTCTCGAGGTGATCTCTTGTAGCTTGTGGTGAGACTGGTCATTCTGATCCCAGTTTTATTTGGAGGTTGTATAGGTCTCAAACACACAGGGCTATCATAGGTATCACAAAGAACACCCCTGCCAATACCCCCCATTGAGGTGGCAGCTCACCCCCACTTTGTAAGAGCTGTCCCGGAGGAAACCTATTAGACACCAGAGAATCCAATCGCAGCATCTAAACACACTGGGAATGAGGGTGCCCTAGTTCTGCTGCTCACAAAGTAACTTGTTTTTCTTTTTATAATTATGTCTTAATTATTCTTTATGCTGAAATAATCATAACATATTTACAAACAGACTCTATTTCAATTTTTGTCTTCAGATCACTTCCTATATGGCCTCATACTGCCACTTCCAGCCCAAATGACACCCTTCCTATCAAAGCCAATTTGGATTTCTTTTCTCAGACACAGTTTTGCAAGGCATTTTTTTGTTAAATGTTTTACTCAGGTTCAGATGGTACAAATAGACACAGTGGCATAAAAAGGCAGCCACAACTCTGGATTGGACCCAACACATATTTAGTTTTTCTCATCACTGTATTTTCTAATTTGATGAGAAAAATTCATTTGTGTAGCAGGACTTCATAACCCAATGGACATGACACTTCCCTGCTCACTTCAGTTGAGCTTCTCACTTTCAGTGCAAATGAATATTTACTGGCCAGTAGCCACTAGCATAATTTTCCCAAAGATCAATTGTTATTTTGTTGATTTTTAAAATTTTCCTGATACGACTTCTTCCCCATCTGCCACGGTTTTTCCAAACTACTTGCAAATATGGAAAAAGTACATTAGTTTTGCATTGCAGTTGAGTTTCAGGTAGACTTGCTCATTTACATAGATTCATGCTTTACAAGTTTTCTCCCCCTCACTTTTTAATCAAACACCTGTTTTCACAAGGCCTTCATTTCTTCCTAATGGTTAGTCCTTATTATTTTTGTTAAAGACTTTTTTTTCTTTTAAAAAGTGGTTCTATTACTCATCCATTTTAAAATCATAATTAACTTCATCTCCATCCTCATTTGCTAATGGGCCTATTTTCTCTTTAGTATTTCCTTTACACTGGTGAATTCGCTCTTGTTTCTCTTATCCCCTTTGGCTAACTAACTTTAACTCATTCTGCCTTAAACTGAGCAAAGGGAGACCTTCACAACACTGCTTAGAACTTCCACACCACTTTACACTTTCAGTCTTTTGAAGACATCAACTCATTAACTTTCATAGCATGCCAGTGAGGTAGAGAACTATTATTAACAGCTTTATTTTGACAAGTAAAGTGAAGGGGGAGTCCTGAATAATGAATGCTGTCTGAAGAGGGGCTGCTCCAAGGGCCAGAAGTCTCATCTGTGTGCTCAGGGAACTAGACATCTGAGCATGTTAGTGGGCATAACGTCGTCATCAGCTAAGTCAGAAAACTGAACTCAGGAAAGGGAGTTCTTCAACTGTGTTAATTTCTGGTTATTATTTAGCTGAAAACTGCACAGCTTTTACTTACTTAGGTTTCTGTTCAGTTCTGCTGGTCAGATATTCCTTCATCATATTAATTCATCTGGTTAAAAATCCTCTTGGAGAAAGCAGTTTGCCCAGAGGATATTTTAAAAGCCCTGTTGTTGTTTTATACAAGTGCCTGACTAACATCTTTACTCTTTAATAGCCATTACTCTTGTAAAAACAATTTCAAAACCATATGCTCAAGGTGCTTGAACTAAGATTTAACTAGCCCCATTTACATGGGGGCATATCAAGTATGTATATTCTCATGCAAATCTGCCAGCCTGGTCTTTCTGGAATTTTTTTAATTCCCTCATAACCACACAGCACCATGCAGGATTCTCACTGTGTTTCTCAGCTTGTGGTCCATGGACCACTGGTGGGCTACAGGACATTAGGAAACTGAGGATGAAACAACTGCACATTTTCCAGGAGAGACCAAAAGCCTAAGCTGTACAAGCATGTTCCAGTGAGCAAACAAAGCAAAGGGGGCAAAATCAAATTAACAAATTTTTAGCTGGTTTGCAAATGAAAGGCAATGTGGTTAGACATCCAACAGCCTGGGGATACTGTTTTCATGATCCTAAACACTGGTTAAACACTGTTATTTTGTGTCTGGAAATTTTAAAAGTTGAATGATTTTCTTTAGAATCTTTTCTTCTGAACTCTTAGGTAGCAGCACCTTCATCACCCTTGGCTGAACGGTGGTGCATCACAACACTATTCTCCAGCGTGAAAGGCTCAATGCTTATTGTAACCCTGCCCCTAAGAGAAGTGGATTCCTCCTAAGCCCTCTCCTCTTTCTTCTGTCCATGCCACCCTCCATGCCTACCACTCCTCTTTCCCTCAGGCATAAGCAGGATGTGCCCTCCTGCGGCCAGGAGCTTCTAGAGGGCAATCAAAAGCTGTTGCCATGTTGCAATTTATGGAGCTGGCAGCCATAAGAGGTACAGAGCTGCAATTGTCCTCTCTCCTGGAGGATTTCCAAGGGTGGAAAGTGAGGTGTGATGGTCTAGCTCCTCCACCCCCAGTGCCTTTTTCAAGAAAGTGGTCCAAGTTATTTCCCAGATCTCCATTTGTCTCTGTGTGTTTACAGAGGGGAAGCAGGGGAAGCATCTAGCTCCTAAAACCAACTTGGTTAAGTTCTGCTGAGCAGGAGAGGCTCCTGTTCACAAAGCCTGCTGACCACTCCCAAACTGTGTTGGCCAAGTACCCAGTTCAGATGTTTATGGAGGTTTCCTTCTCAGAGCTGAAAGCTTGCATCTGTGCTTCCAGTTCAAGTTCTCTACAAGCTTTTTGTTCAAATCTGTGAAAGTTCAGCATCTTCTGAATTGCCCATATAAGTCCCTACTGAAACCATATCCAAATATCTTCCCCTCACCATACCTTCCACAGAAATGACCTAAACTTTGTCAGGTTCACGTGTCCCTAGAGATGATCTCATTTCACTGCTTCAAAAGAGCTTTGGTCTGCACAGCCTGTAGCAGCAAATTTACACTTCAAAAAGCAGACAGCTTTTTCCACATCTTATTCACTTAATGGGTGAGAATGTAAAATTAGTTCCGTTGCTGATGAGGACCTTGAGCCAAATGAAAAGTGTTCATTTGTCAGCACAGACTTACAGCCTGAAACATGATTATATAGCTAATCCAATAATGGGGTTTGATGCTGAGCATTTATTTATATACAGTATGTCTTGTTATCTGTTGATAATCAGGATCTACAATTTACTCTCTTTTTTGTCATTAGACATAGCAACATCTTCCAGAGACTACATTTGTCTGTCAAGATACAAACACACATAAAACCTTTCTGACCAAAATACTCTCCTATTTGCCTTGAAACAGCAATTAAATTTGAGCTTTTTGTAGTTTAAATATTATCAGCAAACTAATAATTTTAGAGTGAGATCCTCTCTGCATCTTACAAGTCTTAATAAATTAAAATTTGAAACATTAGTTTTGTTTGCTTATATATAGCATCATATGAACTGATTTCTTTTTTTGCTTGATGTGAATACCAGTATCTAATTATCTCAGGTATAAATTTGTACACACTGAATGCTCCCTGTCCTAAAATATTCCATGTCGAAACATCAGAGAGTGTCATAGACTTTGCTAACTATGCAAAGACCACTATTTGATGGCTGAATAGCTGAATTTTTCATAAGACTAAGAGTATATATAACTTGCTAATGTTAATATCAGGCATAGTTCCTATATCAAGTACATTAAAATTAAATAGAAAATAAAAAAGGTGTTTGTTTCCTTTTTCTTTTTCAAATTTTTGACTAATTTCTGTTCCTAGCTAATAATTCTGCCATTCTGTGGGTAACTGTAGATATCTAACATTGAATTACTGGGACACTTTTTCCTCCTCATTTAAATATAAAATACATAAAATCCAAACATTTTAAATGGGGAGGCATTTTAATAATTACACAATAGCAAGCATAATACATTGTAACATTCACCAGATATTAAACCAAAAAACAACAAGACTATGGGAAAGTAAAATCACTCCAGTATTAAACTGGGAGTTAATTGCAAATGTGGGGCACACCTGCAAACTCTGTGAACAATCCTGCAACACCACACCAGGCAATTTCTGGGCGAAAGGATAACTCTGCCTTGCATGAACACCCAGGAACACCTCTGAGGGCTGGATGAAGTCTTCTCTAAATTTGGCAGTCAGGAATCTTTTAGAAGTAAAGCTATTAAGTAAAATTTACCTCAAAGGATACCACTAATCAAGGGTGCAGGTGAGACACAAACGATGTAGGAGCCGAACTTGAGCTGTGCCACTGCCTCTCCTGCAAGCAGGATCAGGCCTCCCTGTGTGCTTTTGTTTAGCTCAAATTTACTCCACAGTAAATACTTATATATTGCTGCAACGTGATGTTTTATTGGGCTGCACTAGTTTACTAAAAACAGCAGGCTGGTAATAGCGGCGCTTGTGGTTTTGCCTGTAATTCATTTGTGCATGGTAATGCACAGGGAGAGATATGATACGAGATAATAAGGCAAATTAAAAAAACGACTAAACTCGGTACTTGCAATATACAGTATATTAGGACCATGTTCAGACAGGCTCATTCTTTGGATATTTTTTGTTTTTACCTCACCAAGGTAATTCATTAGGTATTTGCTTGGGTAAAGAATAAATGAGTACAGCATACATTACATCCTCACTTCAGTTGCAGAAACAAATCTTTCCTGTAGCGGCCAATGTAATCTTCAGAGTTTTTCTTATATAAAACACCTCAAGAAAAATGCACCTTGGTAAGATTTACACTTTATTACTCTAATGATTCTACAAACACTGCCACAATGTGATGAAAGGCAAAGCAGTCCTGATCTGATTGAGAGCTAATAAAAATCAGTACTGAAAACTGAAAATAGCACCCTTATCATCTTTCTTTCATTTAGACCTGATTACTAGGGGATTATAATGCAATCACAGCTATGTGTGAGAGGTAGCTATGGGAACCAGTTTTAACTGTTTATCTAGCCAAAGATCTTAATTTAAGTTTGAACACTCTGATTCATTTATATGTAAGACACCAAGGAGACAAAATGCAGAAGAAACAGATGCTCACTTGTTCTTCCCATTTAACTTCATAAGCTACCAGCCAATTTGTCTTTCAGGGACAAAATTAATTTCTGATGACAATGTGAGCAAGTAATAAACTAGGAGTTCCTGTCCTGGGAAACTTGTTAAGGCCCTGTAATGTTCTGGAGTTATTTAGAAAAAAACAATTTGCTCATAGACTTGCAGGGACATCTGTAACAGAGTTTTCTTTGTCCCTGCACTGTTACTCATTTCTGGGGGCTTTATGACACCTTTTCCAGAGGTTGATTTGAAAAAGTTCAAAAGGAAACATATTGCCCATTATTTCTTTCCTGTGGGGTATATTTTTTTTTTTAGACTGCTCTTTTTTCCCCTTCATATTCACAAATCATGCAAACCTCAACCTACTTGCTTTGCTAGTTCCCTACATCCAGAGAAACTAACCACCAGCCAGCAGAATTAACAAAATTTATCAAAAATTATCTGAGGAAAACAATTTGTCAGAAATTTCAAGGCAAGTACACACATGAAAACATCTGAGACAGCACTGGAGAAAAAAAAGTCTGTTGGTCACTCAGATGAAAAGATCTTTGTCCATTAATTCCATTAACTCTTTTAAGCTGCCATCATTAGTAGGAGAAAAAATGCCAAAATGAGGTGGGAGGAAAGAAAAAGAGAGAGAGATCTATTCTAAGAACTTGTATTTTCCATACAGGCTGTGCATACATGGTCCTGCAACAGTTATTTGACAAAATGTGCTCTGTCTTCCATTGTCTTTCCTGGTGCCATTTCCCTAGTTCAGTCTTTATTTTGCCTGCACAGCTCTTTACTCAGGTAACATTTCTCTATCATTGAGATTGTTCATTGGGGTTTTATCCCCTCCTGGCAGTCCTTCCAGATCTGAGGTTTTCTTTTAGGTTAGATTCCTACAGACTAATGTCTGTCCATTAGCACATTTAAAATTGCTCCGTCTGCTGTGCTTAACATTCGTTTACAACTTACGTGCTTCACACGAATGTTCCTTTTCCAGCAGTTCTTTTGAAGAAAGTTTAAAGCAAGTTGCAAAATGTTTCTTTTTCATCTAAACAAGGAAATGAATTTAAGAAAGGAAGAGAAGAGCCTGAAGGTTTAGCTCTTTCAATTTTTAAACAGAATTCAAAACACTGTTGAAACACATCTGTCAGAGGAAGCACGAGAGCACCTGCATTTTAAGAATGAATCTCTTCCCTAACTCCTTCCTTGATAATAGCTTGCATGAACAGCACCTTTAAACCACATCAATCCCAAACGCTTTCCATCCACTCAGTTATTATTTCTCTTGGCACTGAAGTGCAACTAACTTTAGTCTTGAAGCATCTCAGTGATGTGCAGCCCACTGCACCACGGCTCACAACATAAAAGTGATTAAAACCATTCAGCTGAAATTATAAAATGAGGAATTTTAAACAGGTAATTCAAACCGAAGCTCACCCAGGATACTGCACAGAGCAGTACTAACTCCTGATTTAAAAGCAAGATGGTTTCAAATATAAATGATAAGAATAAAGTTTGGAGAGGAAACATTAAGGATTCCATGAAAATTACAAACTTTACCATCATTCTCTTTGCCTTTATATAGCAGGACCTCGCCAGCACACTGCCTGAGTGCACAGTAGCTGTAGGGCTGAAAAACCACTCTGGAGGTGTTTAAGGCCAGGCTGGATGAGGCATTGAGCAACCTGGTCTAGTGGGAGGTGTCCCTGCCCATTGTTGGAACTAAATGATCTTTAATGTCCCTTCCAACCCAAACCATTCTATGATTCTAGGGAGGGGTGCACCATATTTCCTACTGCTCTCCTCTGCTTCAGGTAGTTTTCAGCATTCATGCGAGTGCCTCAAGACACATGCACTCAAGTGTGGTGGCTGAGCACCAATAAGGGTGTCACTGTCAAGGTCCACTGCAAACTTATCAGTGGTACTTGCAGAAAATTTAAGATCATTGCTTTGGCAGTAATTTGTTTTCATACCATGCTTGCCATGCAGCTTTGAAAACTTAGGGGCAAAGATAGGATACATACAGAGGCTGTACAGATGAAAACAGAACATTAATTCATGTTTCAAGAACACAGAGTATGGAAAGTTCACACACTTTATAAAAAACCACAGCATTTTGCAAATTAAATAAGTGCTTGGGAGAGATGAGATCAGTCAGTGCTCTGACATCCTCCTGCACAGGCAAATGGAAGCCGCAGCAGGGACATGATGACAGCCAGTGTTCCCATATGGGATGGGATAGTGGAGATTTCCCATCTCAGAAACTTTGTTTGAAATGTATCAATAACTGAGGCAAATTTAATTTAAAAAAACCCAAACAACCATAAGGATATAAAAATAAGACCCTGTCAGGTAGGTTTGGGTGGTGGAGGTTTGACTGGTTTTGTGGAGTTTTGTGACAAGTCTGAAAATTCATGTTGGCCCACTGGGAAGCACAACTGTCATCTTTTCTGAAATAAAACAAAAAAGCCTTTTTTGGGCTATAGGAATACGAGAGAGGTGGCTGGGGTGAAGCTACATTTCACATAGTATTTATCCTTCACAAAGCAAAATGTTAATTAACATGCAATTAAGGTGGAAAGCATCCTTACTTGCATTAAAAAAAATCCTAAGCCAATAATGCGGCTTAGTCATAAAGTGCAAATACTGGGAAAACTGAGCATTTCTGTCCATTTCATCAGTCAGACAGAGCCCCTGGCAAACTGGCTCAATTAGTGCAGTTTAAGGTGGGAAAGTGAAGGGGGGAAGAAAGGAGGTGAGGAGATGGGCTAGGACTGTTTTGGGAAACATGTTCCACAAAATCACAGCTGCTACTATGTTTCCTGGGAAGGTCCGAGGCGTGATTAAACACCACAGTGCAAAATTTCTTAGAAATATCCTTTCTAAATTTGCAACAGTCTAATGATTTACTTTTAAAAGTTTGCAGACCAGGAAGACATTAGTAGAACAATGAAAAACTTGGCATCTAAATAACTCTATAATGTATTTCCAAAACCAGATATTTTCCACTCTTCTACAGAACTTAATATAGTATAATATATTGCACATTTCCATGCATAGTCTTACATAACCTGTCTCCATTTCAACAGAGCCGTAAATTTGTGGGTCAGATATCTGAAATGCAATGTTGATTAAGAAGTGGGAAAACCATAACTGGTCTGGAGTCAGGTGAGTCTAAGAAAAGAGAAAAAGTCCAGAGGCCTCTCTCTATAATGTCCTCAACACAAAACAAGCTGATGGACTTTACAGTATTGAGCCAACAAGCCCACAGGATGGCAGACTTTTTTTAGGGTGGCAGATACTGAAGCAGAATACTTGTGCCCTGGCCCAGTTTGGTGTTTTACAAATTACAACCACTATATTCCCGCTGTAACAGAAGCAACATATTTGGATGCAAATTGACAATTAAAGAGGAAATGGTTATCTTAGCTCCAAAAATCAATGCAAAAAGCATATGCAAGCTACATGAGAGCCATGTCCGTCTTCAGAGAGAGAATCCCACAATGAGTCACCTGTGGTCTTGGAGGGTGTCGATCTTTGGAAGACCTACAGGTCAGCAGACGCTCATCCTACATGCAATGCATCAGTAGAAACCTGATCTTTGTTTCATGGCACATAAAGGTTGGGAAGCTTGGAAGTCTGAAGGACTACAAAATAAACCCACTCCTGTGCAGTGCTAATACAGGAAATTCCAGTGCGAGGGAATGTAGCCTCTGTCCAACATACCACAACCAGCAGAAGAATGTGGCTTCAGAGGAAAAAAATTTAACTGGCTCCTAGTGGGCTCATCCACAAGTCAACTTTGAATCACATTAACAAGCTATTGATCTATTCAGCTACAGATATATTTCTGCTGGCCTTGCTGTGAGAGAAGCAGAGCACTGGTAGACTGCCTGCTGTGTGTCCCATGTGGGCAAATCATCCTTCACCTGCGAAACCAGGAGCATGCAAAACATGGAAAGGGTGATTTTCTTTTCCTGATGAGCTCACTGGGAGGCAGGAAGTACTGTGAAAGTCTCCTTTGAGAGAAATTAGTAAAAACTACCCTGAGGCTACTCACCCTTACTCCCTCTTGTGAAGTCAGTAAAAACCATCAACACCAAACATATTAATTTAAATAAGCAGCAAATATTAATTGAAGCTTAACATACATAATGAAAAATGCTTTTCAGTGTCTTTGGCAGCTGGCAAGACTACCAGTTAGCACACATGATATTGTCTCTACCATTCTAATAGGAACCTGACACATAAGACTTGAGACCCAAACTATGCAGGCTATACATGGCCTTCAGATATAACTGTTGTAGAAATGTTGGGAAAAAATGGAAAAAGATGATAATTGGACCCTGAACCTGTCATAGCTCCATTAACAGCATCTTACCTCTGTCACTCTCATATTTCCACTGATAAACAGGCAGCAACTGAAAGCAAGAGATGCAAGTCCTGGGCCTAAAAGCACCTCTGAAGGTGTCCAAGCACATTGATACTGTGTCTGGGAGTGTCAGAAGGGTGGTGGCAGTGGGGAGCAGACCAAAGTGTCTGCCCCCTTCTTCCCTCCTAACTCTGCCTAATTCTGTGGTATGGGGCATGGAGAGCCTGCACACACCTTGTGCTTTGAATTTCTGACCTAGGACTGTCCGTCACAGACATGTGCCAACTCAGCTGTAGCAAATCTAGCTTTTTAGGTCTAACTATGTTAGCCAGAAATCACAAAAGCAAAATTCTCCACTTTTTACAGAAGGGCTGTCTCCATCACCCGTCTGAAAGATAACAACCTGAGAGTGACCGTTACTGACACATGAAAGCTTGGCTGTTCCAGCTAGATGAAAGGCACCAAACCTGAGACAAATATTTTGCCAACCCTCATGGGGAATCTTGTAAAGCCATCTCCCCTCCTGTAACTGTTCTGTAGTTAAATAGTAGCTTCATTTCTCTGATGTTGCAATCCAGCACCTTTCACAGCCACTAAATTCCTTCTAAATTAATTCTAAGAAAAATTCAAAACATCCTGCCCAAAGTTCTTTCTATTGCCCAGTTATTTTATATGAATCTGATAACTAGTTTCCTGCTACAGAGATTACATCTTGAATACTTAATGCCAATTTGGAAATTTTTTAGACAAAACAAAGATAGATCTAAAATACAACACACACAGTTTAGCTAAGTGTGGAACATTAATGCAAGGCATGATTGCAAAAACAGCAAATAAATTGGAGGAGGAGGGTAGATTCAATGGCTATCTCTCAGGCTTAGTGCATGCTGTAACTGGTCATTCAGGCATTTCTGGTTCTGAAAGTGAGATTTTTTTTCTGCTAAGAAAAACATAGAGTTCAACAATTCAACAAAAGAAGTTAGAAGGATAGAGTGCAGCCAAAGGATAGCCTTTAACAACCCTTTCAAAATGAAATGTAAATATGCTTACATATTAGATAAATGTTGGCTTCCAGAGAAGCTTTGCAACACTTTAATTCCATCTTGGACTGGGATATATGGAAATTTTTTGAATTTCCATAAGTGTCCAGAGCTCTCTGCTAAGCTAACAACCTGATATTTCTATTCATATAATAGAAGCTGGTTTTTTTCCCCTGAAGTAACTCACCAGGCTCTCTTTGGTGATTTCTTCATTTTCGTTTGCACTGTAGTACAATTTCATTAATGGGACTATAAAATAATTATTCTTCTCATATTATTATTGGATCCTGATAACTCAACTGCCCTATTTTTTGCCACATGCATCTGCATTTCTTTTTAAAATGTCATAGAATTTTTCTCCCCTCATTACTTAAAACTCAGCAAAGCTAGTAGGTTGCAGATAGGTAGAGCATTTTCTCACTAGCTGCCATCCCTGTCTTTCTCTTCCCCCACCAATGCACATTTGAGTTCTTGGGGAGTTTTTCTTACCCTTCATAGCCAAACCAGCAGTGGTTAATCCATGGCGCACACACACACACACACCCCGCATGCACATATGCATACAACACCAGTAGGGTAGATAAATTAAGTCTGGCCTTAACTTTCCCTACCCTAAGTTATTTCAAGGTGAGCAGGGAAACCCAGTGAGTTGCCTGAATACTGCAATGAACCAGGGAAAGTATGGGTAATTGTAAACTCTGCAACAGAGGAGGAAAAAGTAAACCTGAAGTCAAAAATATCAGCGCTAGCTGAGATTTGCAGGCTCCTGGGAAGGGCCAACTGGTACCTGTTCCCAAGCCATATCAGGCATTCCCCCATCTACCTTTCGTCATTGTTCATATACAAGTAAGATGAGTTAAAAAAAAAATCCTGTAAGTGGCTAAATCAACAATTCTTAAAAAGAAACAATATATCAAGAAACGCCTCTTGACACTGTACCTTCAGGCCAGTACAGGCAGCCCATTTCTTACTGCTGTGGCAGGCTTTAGCTCAAAGAGGGCCCAGCCGGCCACGGTGGCAGGTCTCATTGTCCCATCCTCCTGTGCCATCCCAGAGCTCCTCAGAGACCTGAAAATACAATGGCAGTGTTCCCTCCCCAGGCAGGACTGCTCAGCTACTGCTTTCATGGGTACAGCACCACCAGCTTAACATGGAGAGAATGGACAGAGACCTTAGGCTTGTAGGTGCAGCCTGCAGTGAACATGGGAACTGGTGATGACAACCTATTTACCCACACAGACATACAGTATTCATTTGCCAGCAACGGACCGAAGCAGGGCTGTCAGCCAACAAGTAATAATTTGTAGAGTTGATGCCATATATCATATATTAAAAGTCTTACTTCAGCAAAACACAGGGCTGAACACTAAGCCAAAGAGTGTCCCAGTGAAGCCACATGCAGCTCTCGTGGTTTACAAGACAGCTGCCTGAAGAACCGCACAAATGGAGTTTTAGTTATTTTATCACAAATTTGTCTTTGTATTAGCCTCCTTTTTCAGTCTCCCTTTTTAAAGAAATCATATTAAAAAAAAAGAAGATAATTAAAGTTGGATTCCTACCAAAGAAAGCAGGTACTTTGATTTTAACAGCACTTAAAATTAGAGAGGATCTTGAGGATCAAAGAAAATGGTCCATGCTGTTAAATGACTTTTGTAACTTGTCACTGTGCACAATGCCTTTAAGTCCATTACGGAAGGCTGTATGCTGCCACTGAACCTGAAACCCTATACAGTGTTTTTGTCTGGTCTAGCTTCTCATGGCTCGAATGTCTCAAGACAGGAGGGAGATCTTATCAAAACAAGAGAGATTAGGAACAGCAAGCAAGCCTGCTCAGCAAACAGATACGAATCTGGAAAGACACCCTCTCCTCACAAAAGCAAAGCCTACAGATATGCGTTTAAATGGGCAAGATGACCCTTTCAAAAGATTTCATAAAACATTGGCTTCTGCAGACTAAAAGGTGGTTCTACATTGCAACTGCTCATCGGACAAGGGCATGCACAAACCTTTTATTAAGTCTGCTCAGGAAGAGAAGCTTTCACAATTTGGCAGCTGGATGTGGAGATAATCATGTGGATACAGACACTGACCTCTCTGCTAGAACAGATAATAAAAAAAGAGGAAGATGCCAAAGAGATGCTTGATTTCTTTGGGTAATTGTCACTTGCAGTTTGTTATCACACTCAAGTGGAATATCAACAGGTCTTGGGGTTTCTGTGAATTTTTAGGGAAAATTGATAACATCAGTAGTCAGCTATCTCTCATTGCCACTGTCTTGTTTCCTAACACAACTAATAGTTCAGACCTGATGGGCTCATGGCATAACTATTTGGGGTCAAGGTCTGTGGTAACAGAAAATTATTGCAAAAAAAGGCAACAGGGAGGAAGCTGTCCCAGGCAATGGCACTAAACTTGTGTGCAACTGAAAGCTACAGATATGATGTTGCCCTTTGTATTCCCTGTGCTGCCAAGGACCATGACTACCCTAGCCAAGTGGCCTTTCCCTGGATGAAGGAGCCTGCTCACATCAGCCCTTGCTTTCTTTTCAGAATCAGGGAGAGGTTCCTCTGACTTTGAAAGACTGAAGTGGGTACCTCATTAGGCCTTGATTATCCTCAAGCAATTGCTTAGATTTCTGCCTTATTACCGACCTGCCTTTTTTAGCAGAGGTCGTGGAATGGGCAGTGGCTGTCTTGTCTTCGTTATAATGCATCATCTGAAACTTTTCAATTAAGCTTCAGATCAGGCCACAGTACTGAGACCGCTTTAACGAGGGTGAGTAATGACCTTGTGCTGCACGTGATTCTGGCACACCATCAGTTTTAATTCTTCTTGATCTTACTGTAACCCTTTGATACTTTGGATCAAGGGTTCTCTTGAAATGCTTTAAGCACATCGTAGGACTTTCAGGGACTGTTCTGACATGGTTTCTATCCTGCTTGTCTCAATGTAGCCAGACTGTCACCTGTAAGTTTTCCATATAAATTCAAATTGCCAAAGATTAAAAGGGAGCTGAAAGACTGGCCTGAGTGTAGAACTGGGGAAATCTGGTGTGGGTCCCCAGAGTGAGCCAACCTAAGGAGGATTCTGCTAAGAGAGCAAGGTAGCCCCTTTGATGTGCCATGCCCAAGTACAGCAATGCTATGATTAGAACAGAAAGTTATATTATGCTGGAGTACTGAATTTAATAAGAACTACTAAGGGAGACTTCCAGAAATTCAGACTTCCCTGTTAATATCCATCTTTACATTACATATAGGTCAAACTAAAACTCTGTAGTTTAAAACACAGCATAGACCCACATGTCGTTAAGCCAGTGATAGAGATCACATTGACATAAGCAGGATAAAGATCTCACCTTTGAACTAAGGGGTTATAAGGACCCAGATCCAAACTCAAGCCTTGAAGCTGGAATCAATTTCTAGACAGGCTGTGTGTGCATAAAGCAGATCAATCTTGTTTTTTGAAAGAACCTTCCCAGGTTGCAGAACCTGATGAATTTCCTTATCTGGTGATAAGGAACAGCATTAACTATAATATTCATCTCAGTAATACTCTCCCAGGGACCCCTTCATTTCTCCAAGTTTTGTGGGCTCCCAATAGCTGACACGTGAGCATGAAGCAATGAAACAGGTACAGATCTGGTCATAAAAGCTCATATAATGTTTCCATAGCTTTTAGATTTCACAGCATTGTGCAAAGGATGCACAAATCCTCAAAACAGAGTCCTTTCCTACATGAGCAATCAGTACTTATTAACAGCACAAGACTGAGCACCAGAGACACTGAGGGGCCAGATGCAGAGTACACAAGGCAGAGGAGCAGTTACTGCCATCTGCAAACAGTGGGCAGTACCTGCAACTTAGCTATCAAGGAGACAGGCAGTGACAATGTAGGTGCAGCCTATACTTTGGAGGCAGGTTATGTGGGAGCTATTGCCCTTTGGCCCATGGACCTGGTCTGCCCTGTGTAGGTATCCAGCACCAGGAACTATGCTTGCTGAGCTTGCTAGAGTGGTGTGGGTTTTTAGGTAGCTGTTCTGAAACCTCTCCTCAGGCATGCCAAAAAGCTCCTCACCTGGCTCACAGGGCCATGGCCTTGGCTGTTACTCCTGAGCAGGCTGATCTACACCAGAATGCTAACTAAGTCTCAGAGACTGCCTACCAACAAAGCAACAAGATGTTTAACAGTTCCTCTCCAACCATAGCTTAGATGATACTGTCACCCTTGAAAGCAATGGACTGAGCTACTTAAGTAATAACTCTGTACTTTTTTTTTTTTTTAAACCCTTGAAGCTCATCTTACCTGCAGCACAAGGGGGGTTTATCTGGAAGGGTATCAGAGAAATCCATGTATTTTATTGCAGCCGGATGGTGCTACCAGGGAAGTGAAAAAGCTCTAAAACTTCCTATCAATCACTTGATATACGCAGGAGGTGATCTTTATTGATATGCTTCTAGTCACCAACTGAAATGGTTTGTCTTTCATTACATTCTTTACAGGAGGCCTTTTTCACTGCACTTGCCTGGTGGCTTCTGCAGACCCAGTAACAGTGAAAACTCATTTCCCAAACCAAGCTTATTGGATAGAATATACATTTTTTTTTTTCTGGGATGTAGCAGGCAGAAAAATGCTCTCATCTAACACTTTCTTAGTTGCAAGAAGAGCTGATCAGCAGTGCCATTAGTGTCCCACAATAGCAGGTACAGAACTAAACAGATTTAACTCTAGATAAAATTATCATCTCTATGTCAGGATTGGCTTCTTTGTTAACCTAATGCTGTCACACATACAGCATGAAAATAGGCAGCGGTCATTTAGCACAACCCTATTTACTGTGCACTAGAAACACACCTTCCAGCTCCTCCAAGTCTTAACAAAGCTGCATAGAGCAAATTGCAGCAGTGTGCCATATCCCCATCTCAGGTCCTCTAGGCAGCAATTATAAAAACCAGTTGTGTTACTGCCACTTTTCAAAGTCAGAGCATGGCCAAGCTGAAGTGTGGCTCTAAACCCAGCAGAGCATGATCTATTAAACACATAAAGGGGTCTGTGTGTCAATGGAGACTGGAGTAATCATGGTACAGAAACCACAAACTCCCAAATTTGAAACCCAGGTTTCTTCAGCTACCTGACCAACACTTTAGAGCACATCCATACATTTTAAATTTCACACTCGAATAGGAATACATTGCAATGCTCCTTTCAGAGGTGTTGCATTGATTAATAAGCTTGTCACCGAGGATGAAAATTGCTATATAAGTGTTAAGCACTGTTAACTAATGAAAGACAGTTCCCTACATTCTGGTGGAATCCAGAGAACTTCAGCAAAATTTATTGTTTTCATGTGCATATATACTCTGTCTGACAACAGTGATCAAGCTGGTGAAAGTTATTTCAAATGTCTGTTATGCTCCATGACTATAGAAAAAATGAGAGTGAAAATTCTGGCTCATGAAGCAAAATTCTGCCTACTGAAAATTTTAAAATTTCTGAAATATATGCAGAGCACAAGGAAAATATTTCTCTTGTCAATTTTGCACATGCCTCAGTGATACTTACCTTAATAATTGTGCAAAGAAGGAATAGTATTGATGAAGTTAAAGTACAGAGCAACAGTCGCAGTATAACTGCTAATGCTTTCCGTTTCAGCCACATGTCCTCATTAAGGGCTCAGGCTTCTTGGCAAACTAGAGAACATCTGTTTTAGGCACTTCTAGCTCAGTTTTTCTGTGATTCACCTTCCATGCCACATCACCAGTATGAATCACTATGGACCACTTGAGATTTCCTGGCACACAGCTATGGGCACTGATTTTGGATTCTCAGAGTTCGAACAATAGCTCTCCTCAAATGAAACAATTTGATGAATCTGTATTTCTAGACTGTATCATCCTTTCCTCAAAGACTTCCTGCAGCAGAATTTGGGATTAGAAACTGGATTCTTAAACTTCTGTTTTACTAGTTTTGTCATAAAACCATGGTCTCACTTGATTAGCTTTGTAAACAACAAAAAGCAGTCGAATAAGACTGCAGGCTTCTGCCTCCTGGATTTCCAGAGAAGAGGTCCACTGGGTTTGCAAGATAGCAGATGGAAGGCTGCAAGAGTCTCAGGGACATAGATTACCCCTCTAACACTGGATACTATGTTGATAAAGCAAATATTTTCTACTCCCAGACCTTACATTCTTTTGGGCCAAGGCTGTCTCTTAGTTTATGTTGGTGCTGCATGTGCTGGATTAAGACTTTCTCTCTCGCTTTTGTTCTAACCAGCCCATTTGGAGACAGAAAGAGACTGATTTCACCTTCAATTACATTGCTATGAAAAAAAAACAAAAAAACCCCCAAATCTAAATGACATAATTTCCTGACATATTTGTACCCACCCATTTTGCCAAGGGATGTGCTCTGTGCCTGTACTGTGAATTGTTGAAAATGTAAGGTCGCTGTGAAACACAATGTTCTTGCATTTACTAGGAACCACCATCCCTTTGCTCTTAACAGAAGATCTGTAGCCTAAACAGGCAGCTTTAAGAGCTCTCCTGACTCAGTTGCAATCAAGATACTATCTACTTAAATAAGCATTTGTACTCACAGTGATTTTAGGAGATGAATTACTGATCTTATTACCATAGTAAATACCCTTGAGGCAATGCACAGGCCAAAAGAATATTGCTTTCTGCTGGTACAGTACCCATTTCCAGGAGAACTCTAGGAGTATTTCTAGCCATATGGAAATAATAAAAGATTTGCTTAGTCTATATTTGCCAGAAAGTCCCATTTGCAGAAGTGGCTTTTAAATCTTTGACACTGTTCATGGGAAACAGCTTGTCAGCTATGAAAATATTCCTACCAGCTCCTGTATATCAGCCTTACCAGAGGAGTGAAGAGATTTGCAGGTGGCAAAGCTCAGTACCAAGCATCAAAAGTTTTCAGCTGACATGATGAGTGTCAGAATAATGCTACCTGGATAGGCAAAACCAGCTTTTACCTGACAACAGTGATGCAGCCTGTGGTGCCCTTTGAGGACAGTCCTCTTTCCCTGCACAGCTCTGCATCTAGGTGGACAGAGGGAGCTGGAAAGGGACAGGGAGCAACGGTGCGTGGGAGGCCTTCAGCTCAAGCACACTCCATTTATTTATCGCCGGTCAACAGGAATAGTTGATAAAAACTCTTGCCTCCAGGGCTCCGTTCTCCTTGGGAATAAACAAAAGGTGAAGCTGGTTAAGGTCAGTGCACAGGAGGCCCTATTGAAGGTGGGAGCAGGTTGGCCATGAATTACTGAGCATCATCTGGTATCACAGATAAGCAAAATGGGTTAGAGACTAGGCAGGCTCCACAATAAGGGATGGATTTAATTAACAATTGCACAGAGGGAGCAGACCGTAGCATTTTGGCACAAGGACATCCTATATCTGACAGTTACTTAAAGAGACAGAGAGCACCCTATTATAAGCAATATATATTACTCCTCAATGTATTTTTAAAATTACACAAGAAATCACAAAATATTGTGTTACCCGTTCTCTCCAGAGCTGCCTGGTTACACCGGCACCGAGTAGCACAGGCTCTCTGCAGATACACTGCACCAGGGCCTATTTAAAACATTGGTCCAAACTTGGTTCCAAAAGTACAACTCTGCTGAAGTCAGGGGGTTGTGCATATTTAACCAAAAGCAGATGCTGATCCATATTAACTAAACTATTAAATACATCAATCTTACCCAACCATATGACACCTTGTCCCATTTCCCAATATTTTTTTTTTCCCAAAAGTTTATTTAAATTCAGTCAGCCAACAATTTGCAAGCTTCTGGGTAACATCTTTTTTGTAATTTCTTGCTTGTATATCTTTGTTTCCTTTCCCTCCTTTAGTTATTATTTTAATGTTAAGTTAATCTTTTAATTAATTTGAAAGTTAAAGATGATCATCAATGCACAGATCTAGCTGTTCCTGTCTTCAGTCAGTTAAAAGAATGAGAACAAAACACCCAATGAAAGAAGCTGAAACAAATAGAATTAAATTCTTACTTCTTTCAACATGTGTTAGCAAAGTAATTAATTCACCAGCCCCTTACCTCATGGCCTATGTTCAAAGAAGAGCAGACAACGTGGCTTCAGTCACAACAAATGCTTAACTACATCCCACAGATCAGCTTCACAGGATGTACTCTCCTCCCAGGAAGCCAAGCACGGGATACATCATGGCTAAAATGGGATACATCATGGCTAAAATGGGCATATATGAAAATAGAGAAGTACATCCCTGAACAAACTTGCCCAAGTAAATAACTGGTGCTCTTCATTCATCTGAAGAAAGTACTGCCCAGTCATCGGAAACAATGGGGAGGGAAATTATTTACTAATCACTAATTTACTATAGGAATAAGGGGTCACAGATTTCAGAGACTCTTTACTGGTAATGCATCTTATTTTCTGTGTTATTACAGCAGCTTTGAGACCATATAATACTACTTATTGTGGGCTTTTTCACTGATGACAAGCAAGACTCACCACTGTGTCATCCTTTTCTAAACATGTTTAGAAGAATCCACTTACTGGAGCACATCCTGTAGAAGCACTTTGCTTTCTCTGAATCACATTAAAAAAATGTAACTTGTACTCTTAAAAAAAAAAAAAAGCCCACAGAAAAGGTGTGACCTGAATGCATAAGAATTTTTTGAATGAATAGAGCCCTTAATATTTAGTTTTGATAATGAAGTAAGCCATGAATGTAAAAGGATTACTATTCCCATAACATTCAATTCACACACTCACAAAGTATAATTCATGGAACCTGGCTTTAATTTTTTTCATATAAATAATTAATGCTGCATTTAAAGCATGTTAAAATGTTTTATTTCTTAATCAGCTAATTTGACTGAGAAACAAAGGTGCCTTTATTTTCATTTTGCTTGACTAGAGTTACTGTAGTTAAAGGTTCCCTCTGGCTCTGGCCTTCACTCTCAAGTTTGCTGCTGCCAATTAGTTTTCTAAAGTCACTATTTTACAAAACATTTCTTACTTTTTTTTTTAAAAAATGTAATTGAATGTCTGTACATCACAGAGTTTCTTGTGTTCAGACACGGGGTGTTAAACATTCTTTGGGTTGACTTGGGTCAGCTTTAAAAAAATCTCAGACACTGAAACTTGAGAAGCAGTTGTGTGCTATAGTGTTTTCTCCACAGTCTGTTAAGTATCAAGTGGTTATTTAAAATGGAGTTGTTATACTCAGCAACTAACTTAAAGTGCTCGATATAGTTTACAAGACGATTAATTAAATGAGAGCATTGCATGTGATGCACATGTATTTCCATAATCATTCACATTGGCCTATAGTTGCCCTTTAATTTTCATACTAATTAAAGTAACACATTGAACTGCAAATTGTAAATGGCTGCATTTCTCAGTAGATGTTAACACTGATGTAAGCTGAATAGCAAATAAAAACTCCAAGCAGAGTGTTTTTGACTCTGATCCATTCAACTTTCCCTACTCATTCCATTACTGGATTATGTCCATTTTTTACAAGACTGCATTTTTATTCCTGTGTTTTCAGCCCCATATTTTTCCGAGGTACAATGTGCTCATTTTTTTTGTATTGTGGTGTCTGGTTAGTTGATTTCCATCTGATACAATAGAGCAGTTATACAGGGTTTGCAGTTACAGATTAGGTTTTCAAGTGGTGGTGGGACTGAGGTTTGTAATCTGATGGGCAGAAAGAAAGAAAACCAAAATGTGCAGCTATTTTACTGGTTTTACCTGTTAATTACATCTGACCCATTATCCTCCTTGGTTCTTGTTCAAATATTGACACGGCTGACTTGGAACCTGAAATGCAATCTGGGGGGCTGTACTTTCAGGTCACATTAAAGAAGGGGGAAGTTACTCTCTAGAACATTTACTGTGGCTAAGAAAACAGAAGCAACAGATAGGAACAATGATTCCATGGCTCACACAGCTGCTGGCATTTCAACTTGGCAATATGCTCTGATGGGGACCACTGCATCCACCTCAAGCAGCCTCTAGCATGTAATGGACATATGGTAATTGCTATTGAATGAGAAGGAACCTTGGACTACAGGCATCTGAAAGACACCTTAAAGAAAATTCCTTGAGAAAAAACCCCCCTCTGCCAGGGCCAACAGCTCAAAAATTAACAACTAATCACTCCTTTCACTGTGTCCTTCATCTAATTGCTTCCATGACGAGGTGGTGGGTTTTTTTTCTTTTCCTTTTAGAAATGAGCATTATAAAAGATTTCTTTTTAATTTAAAATGAAAAATTCCTCCACTCCCAAGTGACCTATCCAAGAGAAATAATAATAAGCACTCGATTGCTCAGAGAGCATCAGCTCTCACACACATTACAAGGCTGAGTGTTCATGCTCTCTTACACCCTCCAACCCCACTCCCTTCCCGCAGCATGTCCTATCTCCAGATCCTAACTTGGCTCGCTCCAAGATGTTATTTGTTAAAATTAACTTTCGGATCAGGCTGGAGGCAGTGTACTTGGCAAGGAGGAGAGGAACCAAGACTACAAGGGAGGGAACAGCTTTGGAGGAGAAGGAAGCTGCAGCCCAGAGCAGGAGTTTAGGGGAAGGGGAGCAGTCTACTGCAGCAGAGCCAGGATTGTTGCAGCAGCTTGGAAGACTCTGCTGTCCCCAGGTGCCTTCTGGGACAGGTTAAGACCTCACATTTGCCCCCAGCTTCAGCCTGCAGCCAGGCAGTCCTGAGCTCTTGCTCCTACCTTGGCCCCTGGAGCACCGCAGCTTGACTGCTCCCGTGATGCTTTATTCTAGCTAAAGTCTTGTGAAGTTCAGCCGTGGCAATGCTGAACAGCCACGCATCACAATGAATTGAATCACACTGAGGGAAAGCTGATAGTCTGTGGTAATAACTCGAAATCTTTCTTCCCCTCATAATCCAAATTTCCCATATGTTTCTGGAAGATTAATTTAGATTTAGGGAGGTTTTGAGTGAGGTACTGGAAAAAAGACTCTAAATGGTTTCTACCTGACTTTAACTACTACATTAGCTACCACTGCTCCAGTTCATTTATATATAGAAATGTACATGCACTTCAGTTTAATTACCTAAGGACTCTACAAAAGAAAGCCTTTCAAATGTTTTAATTGCAAATCTAGTCTTTCCAAGAGCTATACAACAGTAGCATCACCTGATGACAAATTAGCGATGTATTTGAGCAAAAAATAACGTAACTCTCAGCTACATGGACACAGCCCTCCTGGTCTATAAGTAGATGATGCATGTAAACACATTCACTTACAGTTGAATAGTACTTGAGTTTGTTGGACTTTGGTTTTCCTGTGAGATTGTTCATTGTAAATGTAAAAGCTACATTTATTTCTAACCCTCAAACTTTATTGTAAGAAAGGGAAAAAAAAATTCTAAAAGAAAAGTATCTTGAAGCTTTCTGACTCCAATGACACAAAAGGACTTGGTGTCTGCTATGTTTCTGAGTGGGAGGTCCAGATGACTCTTCCATTTGGACACACATCTCCTCTCCCACTCTCTCACTCTCCTAACTTTCTTTTGCACTCACCTACTGAATATAGCATGGGCTTTCTCTTCCTCTGTTGTAGCCTGCAGAGATTTCCTCAGATGGGATATGGCTGGTGAGGCGCAATCAGATGATTGCAGCTGCTGGCAGGGCTGTTTGCTTTTCAGAGCGCAGGACTGTCACTGCAGCCCCAGTGAGACCAAGGAGCTACATGGAATAAAAACAGGGCCAAGCAGGGCTGCTTCAGCTCAGCAGGGTGCTGGGCATCCAGCAAGGGCACTTACATGATAGCAAAAGGCCTGAGAAGTCTTTTATCCAACCAAGATTAAACTCTTTTTGCACAGATTCATGACAGCTGGTAATGATGAGTAAATTTAAACTAATTTCAAAGTTTTTCTTGGGCACAAACTTTCACTCAGGAAAGTCTCTAAATAAGTACTTAACTAACTTTTTAAAAGGTGCCTAAATCCCACTAAATGCAGTAGGATTTACACACCTATTTTAGTGCATTTATGGCCAGGACTAGCCCTCAACAAGTGGTGTGTCACATTCCAGGAGTCCCAAAGTCCAAATGGCTTATTCTCATCTAGGTTTAATTGCCAGTACCCAGTCATCTCTGGGATCGCATCACCACTCACCAGATTTTTATTTTAGAGTACATCCTGTTATACAGCAATCTCACCACAGCCTTGCAGGTTGTTAGCTCAATGACTAACAAGCTGAAGCTTAGAAATCTGAGGATGAGAGGCATCTAAGAAGGTTCACAGTCACAAACTACCACTGTGGATAGCAATGCTGCTCTTTCAAGCCACAAACAGCGCATTAAAGCCATTATGTAAACTTGCAGCTGGGCCTTTTTCTCCCTCTTTTATTCTTCTTAAGACCATCAGTGCCCCTGGGATAGCACTGGGACCTCCAGTGCCAGAAATCCTCTCCTACAAAATGTGGAGAGAGGGTACATTTGTAGCAAGTTCCCTTATACGAGACAGAGATGAACCTACTCAGCAGAAAAATTAGCATGCTGAGAAAAGCTCTTCTGACCCAAGAGTAGCAAACTGCAGAGCTGGTGGGAGGAGAAAAATAAGGAAAAGGGGAGGTTGGCAATATGACAAGTAGTGAGAAGTATTTTTTTGATCATTAACACCGACCTAGGCAAGACACAAAGTTGCAAAGTAACAAGTGTTTTCAATGAGAAATCCTCCAGCTTCATAAACTTCAATTAATTCTTGTTACTTAATTGGAAAGCAAAACTAGAATTTTCAATTTCTCTTCCTCTTTCTCTGTTGGCAAGATGGGAAAGGAAACTGAGAAAGAAAGGACCAACACAAAGCTTTCTAAAGTCTTTCCATTTGATACAGTGACTTAGGTTATTTTTTCATTACTTATTTTCACCAAAATAAAAGGTGTCCAGAAAAGCATTTGTTTTGGTTAAAACAAAAATTAAATCTGATCTACCACTGAGGGCAAAGAAAAAAAATCATGGCTCTAAGGAAGGCAAACTCTGTACCAGCATGCTGACATACTAAAGAGGGCATGTGCAAGTCAAAAATGCACTGACAGATCAGCATAGGTCAGATCCGTGAAAAAAAAGAGAGTAGGATTTTTAACAATCTTTCAGCCCTCTCTTTATTAGACCTTAATTAAATCAATGGGCCAAAGCAACAGAGGGAAAAATAGTTCAGCTAAAGGACACTAATCAACCTCTTTCAGTGGACTGAAAGATATCTCTTAAACAAGAGCTAAGCTTTAAACCAACATCTACAGACGTTACTTGTTAAGAAAAAATATTTGTAAGACTACCATTTCTTGAAAATAAAATACTCTTTATAAAATGAAATGTTGCTAATTATCACAAGCTAAGTCAGTGAGCATGCTTCAGTGAGGATAATCGGGCAGATCTTTTGGGTTTTGACTGAACACCACCCTTGCACAAGCTGTGAATCTTCAGAGTACCCAGTGCTGCTCTTGAGTTAGTTCAGGTGTCGGTATAGTTATGTTGATCATTAGACCTGTGAGTAGTAATTGAACTATTTAACTAAATTAATTGAAAAATCTGGATTTGCCTTTTTTTGTCCACATAAAATTTGTCTAGAAAGTTCAACGCTCCCTGAGACCTGACCCATATGTATGACAGAAGGGACAAATTCAGTTACATCAAAGCAAACTCAGTAGCATCAGGAAAGCCAAAAGACTTCATTCCTGTGACAGAGAGTGGCATTTGAGCCACAGTGACCAACATGACTGACAGTCAGGGCTGGCAATACACAACAGAATCTGTCCCCAAAACTAGCATGTAACCCCCCTCCAAAAGCTGTATGGTAAACATAGGCAATGCAGAGAGATACTGAAAGAAAATGATTAAGAAGAGCATCCTGCCCTGAAGACATAACTGATTAGTTGTGAGGATATCCAAAAACAAAAACATCAACCCAGATGTACAGCATGCCTGCCCTGCAGGACCCAAACCAAGGGGTGAAGCTGAACCAGCACACAGCATTGCTGAATCCCTCTGTCCCAGCATAAGGCCAGGGGAAGGAAATGTGACTCAAAGCCAGAGTTGTCTCTCCTGATCACTCCTGACTGTGGGGGAAGTCAACTTCCCATGTGCCCAGGTCATGGCTGGGGACAAGGAATACTTATTGCTCTCCTAGGTTTTGTGCAGACTGGGGACATCTTGAATATGTTAGTCTAATTCTTACCCAAATACAGATCCAGGATCTTCCCATTGTGGTCCTACAAAAGAAAAAGCAGATTTATTGCCTTCTTGATCTATGCCACACTAGGAGTCAATCTTAGGTCATGAAGACTAAATACTATATTTTAATTAAAGCATAGCTATCAGCATTGAATGAAGTCCAATTCCCAATATTTATCTATTGAATAAATGTAAAACTTCAAATTAGCTTAGAATTGCAAATCTGCCAGTTCAGGTACAGTTGGCTGTGGCTGGTTCCGTAATGCTTCTAAGGGAACTGCTCTGTTTCTTACCTGAAGAGCATTTGCAGCCACATCAAGAGCACTATTTAGCTAATGAAAGTAGAATGGCTTCTCCAAATTGTTCTGTGCTGTTTTTGTGACAGTATGCAGCCAGGCTCCCATATAATAGCTTGCCTTATTACAATAGTTATTTGTCCATACTGTCACTTGAGAAGGTTAATATTTCCAAGGCACTGGGTGTGATACCTTTCCTGGAAAACACACTCTCAACAGTAAACCCAAACAGTACTACAGAGTTATCTTAAGTAGATTTAAATAATTAAATTAAAAATTCTCAAGCCACTTGCTGTTTCAGATTTATTTCTTTAATAACAAGCTTGTTTCAGCAACACACTGGATTAGGATTTCATTTATTCAAAATTTAAGGTCTGTCCTGCTCTGAGTGTTATTTTAAGTATTTAGAGGAATTTTTGTGCTTGTGAAAATGAAGAGATTGTTGCATTATAAATTCATTTTCTCTGTTATTGCATAGGCCAGGCACACCACAGCTGTGAAAGCATCATAAGAGCCCCAGCAGTGTCCTCAAGCTCAACCTAAGATGGGTTAGCCTTTGTTTTGGCATAAAGTGGAGCTGGCACTTCCATACATCTTCAGCTACAAGAACTTATTAAACAGCAACGCTAGCACTGCTCAGTCACCCACTGAATAAAGAAGTGATCTTTAAATGTCAGCAACAACTGTCCACTGGAGAGGCAGCCCAGGCACAAACAGTGGTTTTCCTGCAGGGCTTCCAAGAGGGGTTGAGCCCAGTGCCCACAATGCTACACCAAGTGCCATAAGCAGCTCCTCAAGCAGGTGTTGCCTCATAGGGAACAACTCAGCAGTGCCTGCGATGTGCATGAGCAGTTTTACAAACAAGGGAGTTTCTTATATGTTCTTCATCACCTCCAGGCATTCATATTCTTTTTAAGTAAAGGAACATTAATTAGATTTTGACCACAGACCCCAGATTTGACTTACCCTGACAGGGTTTCCATTAGTGTAATCTGTAGGGGAATTCACTGTTTTAACATCTGTGCGCCTAAGGCCTATCTCACATTTACTGCCGGAGACTGAAAAGCCTCCCTTGTACGGCTGTGCATTTCTTCATGCTCCCAATTTCACAGAAGTCATTTCGGCACCAAACGGTAATTAGCAAAGGGATGGGCCTCAGCTGACATGAATGCAATTTATTGTTTTCCACAAGGCCCTGAACCGAGCAAACAAAGAAGGCAGTCTTGCTGTCTGGTGTTTTATTAACTCGCATTGTGCACCCTACCTTACTGAGGGGAGATCTCCCAGTAAATGCAGCAGCCAATATGCAGTAACACGCCTGCTTTTGAAGAATATTAATTTCAGTTCAATTAGGCAAGTTTTGTGGGACCTCAGCCTCTAAAATAGGACAGCCACTTTTATAATTATCTTCTGTATTAACTTTATCACCACCCGACTTTTTGCATAAATGCAACCTTTCATCTTTAAAATGCCAACACTTCTTCAATTTTGGCAACCGTACAGCATTGCTAATTATTTGCTCATTATGTGTGGTTAACTGATGAATCATTAATAAATGAATGAATGGCTAATATATTTTTATGGTAATTGGAGATATAACTTATTGCAGACTTCCTTTGCTTCTCAAAACTGCCCTGAATGAGCAGTAGATGCTTGTTTGCAGATTATATTTATGCCATGGCTGTGGTTTATCAGAGGGTGAGCCCTCTCTGTGCCAGCTACCATGGGCACAGATAGACATTTGCACACATTGCAGCTAGGTTTACCACCACCTTACCCTGTAACAGCTGAGAGCAAGAGCACTGACACCATCCTTTTTTTGTCAGCATTTCCAAGTAACACCATACCATGACATAGAAATGATACCTTTCTGTAAGTGTTCTCCTGCAGCCCGGGTGTCTGCAGCGACTACCACAGGGCAGAGAAACAAGGCTCCAGTGACATTTTGGTTTAACTCCATCCTGTGCTTTACAGTAAATGGCTTATATAACCTCTTGCTGCCAGTGTGCAGTTAATGAATTCTGAGATAATTGCTGGGTTGATTTCTTTCTTCTTTTTTTTTAAAATAACCTATCTTTCTATAAATCATTCTTGGGGTATAGCTCCAAAACACAGCATTTAAATCTGCTTGACTATTCAAATCAAAAAAGACAGTAAGATGGCCAAACAAGGCTCTTTTAGATATGCACACACATCTTGAAGATTAAGTTAAAAATGCAAAGGAGATTACCAATTCTTAATTATAATTATTTAACCAGGTGGGTAGTTTCTCTAATGAACATTCCTATGAAAACAGAATAACTAATGATGGTTTTAAAGAAGTCTTTGTCTTCTCATGTACTAATGATCACATTTATAAATATGCAGGAAGGCCCCCATGTACATTGCTAATGATAAGTAATTAAGCACCAGGCGTCAAAAGCTATAGAAAAGGGTCAGGGTAATGTAAAAGAAAATTAAAAATGCAATAAAATAAGTTGTGGAGCAAGATTAAATTTCTGGTTTCTGCATGTCTCACTAAAAGGAAATCTTTCCTCCCTTCAGTATGAAGCAGGGCTGCTGTGAGGTATCAAACCAAAATCTTCTAAGCACTTTCATTAGATTTTACTTGCTTCTGCATTTGTACTAATATTAAAAACAAGTGAACTACCAGGCATTTAAAACAGACACTATACTCAGTGAAACTGCAGGTCCTCTTAATGTTTATGTTCCTCTTAATGTTATATCGGAGATTGGACTATCTCCGGTCTCCCCAAAAGCACTTAAAAACTTCAGATGGAAGAAAACAGGGACATATTAAAATTGAACCCAGATTTTTTTTACTATCTTTTTAATTCAGAGATCCACACATGATGGGCCAAAATTTCAATCCTCAGCAAAGAGGATCCTCAGCAAGGCAGACTTGGATCCAAGAGACAAGTAAAGGCCTTCCCCTTGTCAGGCACCTCACAAAATGGTGGTGCTGTGGCCATGGCGGTCCTGCCACAGTGCAGGGCCTCAGCCTCCCTCACTGCACTCCTCCATGGGTGGCAGCTTCATAGAACCATAGAATGGTTTGGGGTAGAACGGACCTTAAATATCATGTAGCTCCAATCCCCCTGCCATGGGCAGCATATCTTGGCCTGATCTCCAATTTAACCACTAGGTTAGATTAAAACACACAGAAGGTCCACATTGAGAGCTTGTGGACACTGTGGCATTAATTGCAAACCGTAGCATTTCTTTCATATGAAACCTGCAACTGTCCCGTCTTTCCAGCCTTCCATGACTTCTTTTTGAAAATAATATTTGACTTGTGAACTGACCTTTCATTGCCTCACATCGGGAACACCTTCATCACGGCCTCCAGCCCAGCCACAGCTCGAGCTCCCACACAAAGCACTGTGACCAAGACCATGGCAGGCAGCATGATGAGCTGACAAGTCAGCTTGGTTTTCTCTTTTCTGGCCTACAGAGGCCAGCCTGCCTCTTTGAGCTGTTTCATTCAGTCTGCAGGTGAAGAATCAATTAACCTGAAACCAAGCCTTGAGGGTGAACCACTGTGGCAGAGCCCAGTGTGCTCTGCCCCAAGAGCCAAGCCAGGGCACGTGGCCAACCACCTCCTACAGCTGGAGATCAACCTCACTCCAAAGGGACAACTTGGGAGGAGACATCTTCAGGCCATTTGTAGTCTCCTGGTGATGCCATCTTTTTCAGTTAGAGCAATGAGCCTCCCCATGGAGGTGGAATCCCTGCTGAAGGCTATGTAGGCCCCACACGGCCACCCCATGCCCCTGTGACTGCCTGTGAGGGACAACTCGAGCTGCCATGTTGCTGCTGCCACAGCTGGAGCCTGAAGGGAGAAGGGATGCCTGTCTTCATCTCTGGAGACATCTCTGGAGACATCTCTGGACACCTTCCTGTGTTACCTGGTCTGGGTGTTCCTGCTCCAGTAGGGAGATGGGACTAGGTGATCTCTTGAGGTCCCTTCCAGTGTCTGCCATTCTGTGATTGTGTGTCTGCGCTCCTGCTTGCAGCTGCTAAAATGGAAGAGGGATAGGAAAAACAGGTATTAAATTGCAGCTATCTTCAATTTAAAAAATGTTTATCTTTGAAAATGCGTATCTGTTACTGACAAGCTCTGAAAACCACCACTCCAAGCCTGTCAGTAAAACCAAATGTTACATGGAAAATATTTGCCAGGATTTAAAATTAGACCTACACATTACTTACAGATGTTTCAATGAAAAACACTTGAAACTCAACCGCATAGAGTAATAAACCCCACAATGGTGTATTTTTTTTATACTTTGAGTTAATTTTTATTATATAAGTAGCCATACGAAGAAGCCATTGCATACTGCTTAAATTAAATGTGGAGGAATGAAATCAGCAGTATCCCTTTACAGCATATGGTCCAGCAAATCAAATTACAAAGCTTTCCACATCTCATTAACTGCAATGAGTACAGTGAGATTTCTAATAAGTCACTTTTTTTTCATGTGAGAGGTGAGCAGTGACTTATTGTAAGTATTCTCACAGGATGACCCTTGTGCTGAAATTAAGAACTAATCTAAAATGGGAAAGGTCATTTGGTCAAGTCTGATCATAACATTTCCTCGTTATTGTTTTAGTTGGCATTGAAGCACATGCTTTCCCAGTGCACCAGCTGAAAAATGCCTTTGATAATTTCACTGACAGTGAGTAACCCACACACTGCCATTTAATGAGTTTGGGCAGGATTAGCTGACAATAAAGAATACAGTCTAAATGTTTTTATAGAATGAATTCTTCAGCAGGAAAATTTCATACTGGCAAGCTTAACTAATTTATTTGCATTTGCCATTGAGGTATCAGTCCAAGTACTGCTCTGGTGAAAACTCCTGGTCCTCAATTAGATGGTAGCCTCCCAAATATCAGCCTCCCCTTGGAGAGAATGTGTTCCCTGCCCCCAGATCACAGCCCACCTGTAGTCACAGCTTCAATTGCATGGGGGACGCCAAGGAGAGAACCACATTCACTCACTTCCTCCTCAGCTCAGAAAATCAAATCATCATACTATTGCTCATCATGTGGCTTTGCTTTATGTGGATTCCTGATTTAGTGGCAAATCTGGTCCAGGAACTGAGGCATTCCTGGCTCCCCATCCCAGGCTCAAATCTCTAACCTGAACCCAATCTCCCTTCCGCCATCAGCCTGAAATTGTTTGCTATGGGATATGTTGACCATAAAAATACAAGCACAGTGCACAATGAGAGAAACATCTCAAGACAGTGGAAAAGAGAAAGCACAGCCAGGACAGCTGAAACACTTGGGAGGAAAATCAACAGGCTGTTTTTAGCAATTACAAAGTTGTTGGCTGATCTGATGTAGCTGGGCAGGAAATTCCATAGTTTTTGGAAACCATTGACAAAAATGTTCTGGCACTTGTATTCTCCATTTTGTACTTCAAGAAGAGTTAATGCACTGTGCCCAAGAAGGAAAATGGGAGAACACATTTCAAGTAAACATGGAGATGCATCTTCTTCCAGGATAGAAGAAGAATATTGCAACTTATTTCAAACCTCCATATACAACATTGTAATGACTGGGCAGTAGTAGAAATGTGATCAATCCTGCCTGGTCATTTCACTTTGTTATTAACCTTGTGGAAAATTCTGGAGGACCATAAACCAATCCTCAAAGGATGGATTTCTTATTCGGTCTAAAAACTTTGCCTTACTTTTGTAAAGCCATCACTGAAAAGTCTGTAAGCAAGCTACTGTTTAAATTAGTTTATTCTCCCCCTTAACATTCATTAAGCACAAAACTGTTATTTTAGGACACCTCAAGATGAGTTGCTAGAGCTAAAATTTGGAAAAAAGTAGTTTTTGAGTGCAAAACACAGTGCAGAGGATGTTCACATAATTTCCTTTGAACTATTTGAACATCTAACATCGAAGCTGTTCAGAAAGTCTGGGATCCTCAGGCCCATGAGTGGAGACCAGCAGGCCCCATGAAAAGGGAGACACAGGCTCAGAGCACCTCCATCAGAAGGCAGGCAGCCATAGCTTTGCCTTGAGGAGGCTGAGCCTGGCATCAGTGGCAGAGTGGAGAACAGAAGGAGGAGGAGGAGTACAGTAGGGTGTCCAGTCCTGCTGCCCCACAGCTGCACCTGCAAGGCACCAACTCCACCATCAGCCTGTTCTTTCCACATCCTCTCTGCAACAAGCAAGCCTGCTCCAACCCCACTTTCCAATACAGCGGGTGGTTTGGATGGCAGTTTTTTCAAGTTGCCTCTGAAAAAAACCCCACGAGTTGGAGCAGTGACGCTCAGAATGCAGAACGCCTGAAACAACAATTTTTTTGGCAGACACAGACAACTCTCACATATCTCACTAGAATTAACTTTTGACCTCCAGACCTCAGAGAGTCGGAGTTTCAAAACAAACAGCTTTGCACAATGTGCAGTGAATTACTGTAGTTCTCACGTGCATATAACTGTGTCATTAAGTATGCAAAAACTTAAACTATTTAAACCCAGAATGGAAAACATATTTTAAAAGAACCTGAGTTGTTTTGCAGTGAGTTAAGTTGAATGCAACAAAGAATTTACTAAATGAATGCTCAGCCCTTTCCTTTGTACAATGGTCACATGCTCAGGGTCAAACCCTTTGCTCATGCCCCCAGTTACATGTCACTGTCTTAGCATCTGCTGAAGATCTGCTGCAGAAGGAGGACAGAGTATGATGGCACAGTTGCAGGCCCTTCAGTGAAAAAGGATCTCATTTAAGAAGTCATTGCTCCTCTCCACTGAATTCATCTGATGTTCTTGATTGCGCCTAGTTACTACATTTATCTAACCACATATTGACATTCTAGGCATATGGAAAAAAAAAATGGAAAAAGCCAAAGTGATGATACAGTTGAACACAGCACCCTGCAGCTGTTCTTGAGGGACTGATTTTTCAAAACCTGCAGAGCCTTTAGTGAACTTCTACCTCCTACTCCAAGATGCTGGCCTGAATGAAGTTTCAGGGCATAGTGTGGACACGAGGTCACCCTCTCAGACTCATCAGAGTCACCGCTGAGCAAAGCAACCACTTTCTAAGCACCAAATTAAGGCAATTGCGATTAGCATTTCCATGCATGTTTTACTTTAAATAGTTGCTGGTTGCTCATCCTTCCCGTAGCTGAAAATTACCTACATACCTAAATGCATATACTTGTTATGTGCCTGCATATATTTATTTTAAAATAGCTTATGCATATATAACACAGAGACACAAAAGTTCTCCAATGCTTGCTCCTGAAGGGATAATAACACAGAAATATTTGAGATGATTCAACAGTGGACGGCTCGGCAGATGTCTCCAGCATGGTGCAAGACATTAACGTCTGCTGACTCATCATCAGAGTTAATTCCTGCCTGGCTCATATTCCCGTCATCTCAGCAGCAATTTAGTACTTGGTAAATTTTCTCTCATCAGGAGTAAATGTTATCACAGACTTGTGATTATGTGCTATTTGAAACTGGTAGAGCTAAAGCCATGTGTGATAATAAAAGGTAATTGTTTACCTTTGAAGTTGATATCTACAGCCTTCGCTGCGTTCTGCAGGAAATTGGGCCAGTCCACGACAGCTTGGGCGGCCAGGCCCTGTCTGACACCCCTCACCAGGGTGTGAAAATGAGGTGGGTGCACGTGCAGAAGTTGAAACAGCCTAGCGGCGCTTTTATGGACTTGTTTTCCCCAACCGAATGAGGCTGAAGACAATAAAAAATTCAGCAAGGAGAAAGTTACCCTGCTATTTAATGTAATTGCTGGCTAGTGTGGAGTAATCCAAGTCTCTGCCAGTGGAAGAACAATTGATGCAATACCGTTTACGTACCCGTAAGCATATCTGTGCATAGATGCCAGTGTCACCATGCTGGTGGAGGATGCAGGAGTGTCTCAGTGTGGGGATGCCCTGTGGCTGGAACCCAGAAGAGCTGACATTTTCATGGTCTTCTGCCACACTTGGACTGCCAGCAGTACTTGAACACTGCATGGTGTGCAGCCACCATGTCCTGGGACACAGTGCTGTCATCATCACCTCTACACCAGAGACAGATAGATCACTCCAAAGTCCCCACAGCCAATTCATGTCAGCTGGAAGACATCCCACAGGAGACAGCACTTTGGGCATTGCTCCAAGGGCAATTTTTCATTCAGCAGGCAGGAGCTGGGGTGCACTCTCACACTGACCTTAGGAAGCAGAGTCGTCAGTGCCCAAATCTGGCTCTCCAGAGACCAGCTTGGCTGCAGGCAGCTGCAAGCTCCAGCCACCACAAATTTCCTGATCCAAGAAATAGGGAATGGTGTAAATCAGAAATACCGTTTGAAGGGATATAGGATTTGTAACATAGGCTATTAACATGCTGCTAGCTTTCACAACTCATTTTCTGCGGATTATAACTATTCCTAACAGAAATGGTCAGGGAGATGAGAGGTCTCAACATTTTTGCCTGCTTCTCCTTATTCTGCCTTATCCTCCCAAACAAACCACCCTGGAATTCATAAATAAAGACATATGCTCATTTGGAGCACATTCAGATCAATTATCCTACTTTTTTTTTTTTTTTTTTCTTTTTGAGCTGAGAAGGTATATTGCCTAAACATTAATGCCAATGGATCTTTAATATTAATGTGATGCTCAAGAGATAATTACTTCTCATGAACCGGAATGAGTCTGGCCAAAAAAGTTGAACACATCCAAAATTCAGCTGATTTCAGTGCAGCTAATTCTGGTTGGATTTTTTTTCCTCCCTCATTGGACACACTGCCAGATGTAATAGAAATAATCCCCACTGAAACTGTCTGACGATACGTGTCATGTTCTGATTGGTAACAGACTTAAAGATTATTGGCGGGGGGAGGAGAATTTACTAAAAATCAAGTAATTCAAAATACCATTATGGTTCAGACATATCCTCTCATTGAAATAAGAGTCTTTCCCAAGGAGGATCCTCAGACAGTAACAAACCTTCTGCCCTGGCACAGGACCCCAGAGGGACTCCAGAGGAAATGGCTCTCTGCAACCCCACAGCCAAACACAAGAAAACTCTGGCACCAATGGGACTTCTGGAAAAAGTAGAAAAGATTAGGTTTGGATTAAACTAAAACCTAGTAGTGGCCGACCTGTGGTAATATGCTCTGTGGGTAACCTGTAGGGAATGACAGAGCTCAAAACCAGAGTGAATAAAAGCTGTCTCTATAACTTTACAAAGGGAGAAGCATCTCAGCCTCTTGTATCAAGGCACAGGAAGAGGACAGCCCATGTGTGCCTGCCCTGCAAAGCAACACTGAGCCCAGCTGCCACAAACACAACAGGTTAATTCCTGCAGGCTGACGACCAGCTCCTTGCTGTAGGACTGCCTTCCAGAAAGCTGCCCAAACCCAGGCTGTGAAGAAAGGAAAGGAGTTCCCAGGTGGCTCAGCTCTGCCCTGGCTCCTCCGTCCTGCTGCAGATGAGTCATGTACGGAGCCGGAAAGGAAATAAATGCAAACACATGGCAGTCAAAATGGCTTTCACAGAAAATGAAACATGAGGCTGCTGGTGGTGTGCAGCAGAGTCAGTCCCATGTTGGATGGGCACCTCTCAGCTCTGTGCAGCCACCTGCCATGGCATGGGGAGTTACAAGCGTCTCCTGACTGGCTAAAGCTGTTTGCCAAGGTCAGGAAAAATACCTTATTTCTTCATAGCTGAGTTTTAGATGTTTAATTTATTTGCATAGTCCCATTTAACACAAGAAAGGCTGAAAGAGGGGTAAAAGGGGTAGTAGAGCAAGGGAAAAAGACAGCGACCCTGAATACAAAAGGTGTGAAGGAAGGTAAGAGGAAAAATCCAGCAGGAAAAAATGCAGCTGTCTACTAGTATTAAATGCAAACAGACATTTAAACACATAGGTTCCAAATTCAAATCTGAAAACATCATATATTTATCCCATGCAAGGTCTGTATAATGGCTATTAATTGCCCTGTCATATTCTCACCTTTCCCTAGCACCTCCCTGCAAAAGAACAGAGTAGCTGAGACTAACCGGTGCAGCTTTCTGATGTGATGGCAGTGTAACAGCACCCCATAGAATATCCCTATATTTTTTAGTTTGGTGGTATGACAGCACTGTCTCTACAAATTAAAGGATAAATACAACTATTTTCAATAAAAAGGCTTAGAATTTGATGGGACCACCCATACACAAAAAAATTTAGTCTCCTGGCAGATTCAAGTAGATACTTTCTCTGCTCCTCCCACAGAACAATGTGATGTTTTATTAACCATACCAGTACTGCAGCTTCTTAAAAACCTGTAACTGTCTTTCTCTAAGCATGGCCAGCATAAAGGATTTCACTGAAGTCCTCTACCAATGCAGTCTAGACCTTACTATGTGTTCCTGGGCCTTTTACCATCTGGGAAGATCTTTCCAATGACAAAGAAGTCCTGTTTAAATTACACGATGTGTTGCCAAAGAAAACACTTGGAATTAAAGATACTCACAGAGCAGCGCCATGCCTGAGTGATAAAGTATTTCAACCCATTAATATCAGCACTTCAAAACTGAGAGGGGTTTGAGAGTCATTCCCATAAATACTTTTCATGGGTAGAGCTTGGATCTCAGGTTCTTATTCTATGACAAATACACACATACATTTAGGGTGTAAAGGTGTAAGAGAACAGGCAGCCACAGTGTATTTTGTTCATACGAGGCAAGAAGCTCTGCCAGCTTTTGCATAAAGATTTAGTCATGACTTTAAGTATTCAATTCGACTTGTATGACTTCTTAAAATTCCCTGCAATATAATTATACTGATGGGAATGCAGAAAGATAATTGCTTTTAGAGAAAAGTTTCGCTTTTGTTTCACATTCATCTGGTTACCATAAATAGAGGAGGAGACCTTGAACAGCAGCAGTATGTATCCATGTGTCTCTAGCTATTTATTTACAAAGCTAGACCTTGACAAATGTAATTTGTTCAATAAAATTAGAAAGGATGCACAATAATTCATTTAGACAAAAAAGCTTGAAAAGGAAACATCACCAGGAGTGTGCCTCATCACTGGAAGTGATCAGCTGATTCCCAAAGAACTGACAGGTGCTCTCCTTTCGGAAAGCAGCAATGAGGCAGTGCTTAGGGAAAAAGTGAGCTAGGAATCAGAGCAATTCTTTATTCAGGCAATAATTATACAAATTAGATCCATGAAAGCCAGAGAATGACTGTGCCTTGAACCCTGTCTGTGTGCATAGAACAATGGAGAAATTAATAATTAAATCTGTCACAGATGCTCATAACTCAGCACAAAAGATACTTCCCTAGCTTAAACAATTCTGCATTTTCATTTGAATAAATCTTTCAGACATTTTTTTCCTCATTATATATGTATTATATTTTAAATTTAACAGCTTATTTTGTTGCCTTTATGTCTTGAATTAATAAGGCCACACTTTAATGCACTAATGTTGAATAGCATTAGCCTGCTTTACAGTCATTACTTGGCAGGGAAATCCTCAGTTTCCCAATGGTGGAATCAATTTGCCCGTAACTTCCTGTCTCTCCATACCCTCTGCAAGCAAAGCTTAAAACTCCGTGCTGCTTTTCTTACCAAAAGACTTGTTTATACGTTCTGGCTGTAGACGAAGCAGGAACTGAAGGTAACATTTCTCTGTTAAGTTTGTACAAACAATTCAAGAGGAGAGCAAAATCTTTTCAGCCAGTTAAAGCAATTAGCAGGCCAGATACACCCAACTAATGCTATTTCCCTCACAAGAAATAATTTAGCCTCAGAAACACAGATGGCTCAGTGAGTTCTGTCCCAGAGTTACTTTCCCGAGGCCAGGTGGGGGGAAGCAGACACCCGCGGGGCTGGTGGGGGCACAGAGGAAGGCAGGGGTTGGAGGACAGGCTGCCTTCACCCCTTCCCAGCTGGGAAGGAGGACTGGCTGCAGCATTCAAATGCAGAGAGGGTGGAAGGGAAAGGAGATGTGGGAGAGAAAAACCACTGGGAGACTTCAGATGTAAAAATTACTGAGAGTTCCTCCCAAGTCCTGCTTCCTAGACAGAGGCAGACTCCAGGCCCTCGCAGCCTGCAGCCCACGCAGGCTCTCCAAAGGCTGCCAAGTCAAATAACACTAATTGCATTACAGATTGCAAGCAGAATTCGCTGTTCTTTTCAACTAAACCAAAGACTTTCCATTTCCATTTTGTTTGGGGAATTTAAGCAGCACGCTTAATTCCTACCGCTGGCCGGGATAAGGGGTTAGGAAAGGGGTGGCAATGGCTCACTCCAAGACCAAAAGCAGATCTGTGAAGTTGAGAAACCAGAGAAGGTAACGGGAGGAGCACGTTAGAGACTGTCAGCTGTAGAAACAGCTGCCTTGGCAGAGGCTTACTGCCCCTCGCACGTGTTGGGCACTGCAGCTCCAGGGGGGTTGGCTGGGGCCCAGCCCAGCTTGGCCATAGCATGTGCCTGTAAATGGGGTACCCACACTCTCTGGCACCCCATGGGGCAGCAGCGGGGTCAGCCTAAGGGGCACTGACCCACACACAGCCCTCACCCACCCCCTTCTCCCCAGCAACAAGAACTTGGGGCGGTCCCTTCCAACCTAGATGACTATGACTATTGTGCTAAAGCTGCTGCAAAGGTGTCAGCCAGGGAAACACCCTATCTCCTGGGGTATAATTACAGCCAGTGTAGCTTCCTGTAGCAGCACCTGGGGGAGTGATTTTCATCACTCCCTGATAAGCATTGGGGCACAAAATTTCCTCTATTCCTCTATTTTTAGGTAAACATAAAGACTTTGAAACTTCCATAGAAAAAACAAATACCCATATTTAACTTAAAAACTAGACCATCATTCCATTACTTCCTCAAAAATCTATACCATGGAAACACATGCACCTTCTATCTGTTTAGTTGCACGCATCAAAATCCCAGGGTCTACCCTGTCTTAGAATCATAGAATGGTTTGGGTTGGAAGGTACCTTAAAGATCATCTAGTTCTTAATCCCCCGCCACGGGCAGGGACACCTCCCACTAGACCAGGTTGCTCAATGCCTCATCCAGGCTGGACTTAAACACCTCCAGGGAGGGGGCATCCACAACCTCTTTGGGCAGCCGGTTCCAGTGTCTCACCACCCTCGCAGTAAAGAACTTCTTTCTTATCTCCAGCCTAAATCTTCCCTCTTCCAATTTGCATTCACTACTCCTAGTCCTGCCAGGAAGGGTCTTTGCAATTATTAGGATGGCTCCCATCATATCTGGCAGCTCCAAGGAGAAGCAAGCTCCCCATTTTTGAAGCAAACAGAGATTCCGCCAAACCCTCCCATCATCCATTTAATATGGGAATGCTCTAGTCCTCTTGGAAACCTCTCCAGGATTACCAGCCTGACTCCACAAGCTGCAGTGTCATATCCATTTTGCACTGCAGCACCCCTTTGGCTGGCGTTCCAGCTCGACAGATATGTTCTGCTGTCACGCTCATTTAAGCAGAAGTGTTATCACTTCATACAACAAAGTGCAAGAAGAAGCCAAGAAAAATATTCCAGAAAGGTTTGGGGAAATAAGCAACATCCATTTGCTCCTTTAAGTATCATCATGACAAATTTACCGGGCGGCTGGGCGAGATAAAACACAGCGCTTTAAATACCTAAACTAATCAATAGGGAGAACCCCGCGTGCAATCCATTTTCTGAGAAGGGCGACCTTTTAAGGTTAATTCTTCATTCATATAAATACCACGCAAGGATCATTATTTAACTTAAAGCAGCCCCTCGTTAAATTATAATAATTAGGCTCAATGCAGCACCGAAATTAGCCACCCAAAAAAAAAAAAAAAAAAAGAAAGCCCCCTTTGGTTCAAATGAGGCAAGAAACAACAGCTCCCGTATTTCTATAGTGGGGAGACCCCTGCGGGGCCCGTTGGGAGCCGGCGAGAGGGCCGTGCCCGCTGGCGGGTGCCGGGGGGGCCGGTCCCGGCCCCCGGTGCCGCTCCTTGTGCACCATCTAGTGACGGCTCGGTGCCTCCGCACCCGGCCGCTGCCTCCGGTCCAGCCGTTACCGACACAGGGAGGCTGTTCCGACAAATCCGCCCGGGACTTGTGACGGTTTTGCCCTACAGAAGTCTCGAAAGGAAGAAAAAAGGACCAACAAGGACAAGCGCAGGGGCTGCGGTTGTTCTCGTTACCATCATAGACTGGAAGGGGACGTGATAGTATCAATGGATGAAAAGCTGGACATGAGCCAACAGTTTCTGCTCACAGCCCAGAAGCCAGCCCTGACCCAGGCTGCATTAGCTGAGCCATGACCAGCAGGTCAGAGAGATGATCCTGCCCCTTTGCTCTGCTCTTCTGAGACCTCACCTGGAGTTCCTGTGTCCAGCTCTGGAGCCCTCAGCAAAAGAGGGACGTGGAGCTGTTGGAGATGGTCCAGAGGTGATGGAAAGGCTGGAGCAACTCTCCTTTGAGGACAGGCTGGAGCTGGGGCTGTTGGATCCTGGAGAAGGCTGAAGGAGACCTGAAGGGGCTCCAGGAAAGTTGGGGAGGGGCTGTTTGCCAGGGTATGGAGCGATAGGACAAGCGGCAATGGTTTGAAACTAGAGGACAGGTTTAGATGAGACATTAGGAAGAAGTTCTTCATCATGAGAGCAGTGAGACACTGGCACAGGCTCTCCAGAGAGGTGGTGGAGGCCCTATCCCTGCAGACATCCAAGGCCAGGCTTGCTGAGGCTCTGAGCAACCTGATCTAGTGCAGGATGTCCCTGCTCACTGCAGGGGGGGTTGGACTAGATGGCCTATGGAGGTCTCTTACAACCCTATGATTCTAAGATGAAACCGTTCCTTAGCACCCAGGGCTGCTCTCAGAAGCAAAGGGGAAAGGCCACAGGAAGGCAGTGGCAGCTGGTAAAAGCAGGGAGTCCATACCTGCTGAGCTGCCTCCCTTGGGTTGCTCAGGGACTGATAAAGACCAAACCCACCAGCTGATGGTTCATGTAACACCAGGTTCAGCTCTGAATGCCGTCAGATTGAAGACCAGGCCCTTTGGCAATAGTTAGAGTAATTAAAACACAGATGATCTTTCTAGTCATGTCACTGTAACTGTACAGTTGCCATGTCCTACACCCAAACCCAGTGCAGGCAGCACCCGGGCACCAACAGTCTGTCCCCTTCCTCAGAATCCCATAGCAGCTCCAACAGGTGCAAGTCCGTCCTGTCACCATGTTTGCAGAGTAGGGTCTTGGCAAAGAGTGTGCAGGGATGGGGCTGTGACACAACACCCCCTGCTCTCCAGCCCTGCCACACACACACACACCCCCGCCCCCTCAGAGATATGAGAACAGAGTGAGTTTAACACCTTTCCTTGGCAAAACCTATCAACAACATAGTTGCAACTGCCCTAAATGGTGAATCACAGTTGAAGTCCCTCTCGGCATTTGCTCTGGATTTCTTTGCTTCTGGCTTTGTTTCTCATGAGCAGAGCATTGCTTAAATCCAGTGAGCAGAAATTTAAAAAGAAAGTAAGATATTATATCTATTTACTTTAAAAAAACCCACTAACAAGGTCTTTTACCTTCCATGAGAGCCACCAGCAAGCTGCAGCCATGGCAGGTCTGGGTGCTGGGCACTGGCACTGCCAGCAGCAGTTCCAGGTAGGCACTGATTTCACAAAGTCAGGTGAATGAGCACAGATTCCTGTCCAGGAACAACAAGAAGTCAAAGCACAGAAGACATGAGGTCAAAGGAGATGGCAGAGCTGAGATGCTGCTGGGCCAGAGAGGAAGAGACTGCTTGGAAGCATGGCAACAGCAACATGCTGGTGAGCATCACAAATGTCACATGCCTTGGACAAAAAGATCCTTGTAACCCCATAAAAAAATGGAAAGAACTTCTTCTGAAGATGGGGCAAAGAGGTTCAAACAAAGTTTTATGAGGAGTGCTGGAGTGGTGTCAGCCTGTAAAACAGCCCAACAGTGGTGGCAGGCCACCATGTGATGCACTGCCTGGGCTGCGGTATCTCAGGGCGGTGTATAGTCAGGATACACTGCAAGTTTTATGAGAGGGATACCACTGTCAGCAGGTGATTGAATAGCTCTCCACATAAGGAGCAAATGATGGACCTCACCAGGGATCAACAAGGGGGAAGGCAGAGACAGCCATTTGCCTCGACATGTTTCTTCTACACAAGCCAAACTAATTGCACACGTCAAAAGGAAAAGGCAACGCATGGCTTTTGTCCGCCCCCGATAACCATCAGATAGGGCTCTTCCTGTCTTCTCCAGCAGCCCTTCCCCCAGCATAGCTTGGGAAATACAGCTTTGAAGGTCAGGTAATGGCCTAATCAAAGCAGAATTCCAACTCCAACGCTGCGGCCCTGCCCTTTGAAAGCACGGTGCCGGGTCAGGCTGTCAGCTGCGGTCTAGTGCACTGCTGCTGTTAGCACACCCCTAGTAATATGCTCTTTGGCTTAATGTGGGTTATTTGACAGGCTGGTTTCTAAATAATTGGAGCAAGTGCAAAGAGATGTGTGTTAATTTTAAAGCAGTTACTGCCCTGTGAAAGGCTGTACTCCCGGCCCCTCTGGGGACAGGGAGAGCCTTCAGAGGCCACGAGAACAAGTCCCTCTTTGAAAAACCAAACCACAGAGTGGACGATCAGGGACAGAGAGAGCAGTGCAATGACCTTTGCTGCAATGCTTGGGCAGAGTTTAAATTTGTTGTTTGCCCAGAGTCCCAGAAAGCATGTGGTGGTTCTGTGGGCATGGAAATCCCTGGAAGCATCACTCTCCAAAGCAGATGTGATACACACCTTGCACAGATGCATATTTATGGCCTGATGCTGTTTCTTTAGAGCACAGAGGAAGGTAACATTCCTTTTGACAGCATTCCTGCATGGTGAAGGCACAGGAACAAAGGCCTGAATACATAGCAAAGAATTACTTTTTTTGGCCTTATCTTTGTCCAAAATCTCCATATTTTTATTTTGTATGACTAGTCCTTGCTGGGGCAGGGGAGGGTGCTTGCTTTATTTATCAAAATGAAGCAAAAATAATTCATCTTCACCCAGTTAAACATTATTATAGTATGGGAAAAAGGTACACTGGTCTGGGAACACAAGTGGATAGGTTCCACACAGTAGGATGCATCTGCGTCCCCCAAGTTCATCTTACTGGCTGTGACTTGATCACAAAGCCACCTGAGCTTTCATTAGACAGGACTCAAACACTGTTCTGTGGCTACAGATGTCTAAAAGGTTCAGACCACTCTCCCTGCTCTTCTTCTGATTGTTTTTTTTTAAGTAGTTAATATGGCAGACAAAAAAAGGTAAACATTGCCTTTCTTTTCACCAGTCATACAAAACCTCAGAAGTAGGAGTCAGAGTTAGAGGAATGAAAACAGGCACAATTGCTGCTCTCTGATCCCTAGGGGATGCCAGCACAGAATATTTCTTCTTTGAGTCATTAGGAAAAAGATGAGGAGATAGCTCTAACTTCCACTAAGTTGTTGCATGTTGCTTTATTTCCCACTTCAGGGGCTAAGATTCATATGGAGTCTCAAAAACCCAGCATCTTGTACCCTGAAACAGCTTCAGCCAACAACCTGAAGTTCAAGGGACTCATAACTCATGACCACTGCAAATGCAGGCTCCCCAGACACCCATGCCTGTTCTTTGAACCTTCACAGTGCTTGAAACATAACAGGCACATACAGAGATTAAATTTTGTATTAAGACATAAATTATTATTTTACAATATTAAAATGCTAGAGGTTAGTACAGATTAATTGGGAGTATGCAGCATACCAAGGTAAAAAGCTATAGAGGAAGGAGATTAGCAAAGAGATACAGGAGAAGCCCTTGAAGGGCTAAATTCCTGGCTCCTCCAGCGATGCCATTGCACAGCTGCAGGGAACTCATCCACCAGCTTCCCTGCTGTATTCACAGGCTCCCAGCCTAGCAGGGCAATGAAAAGCCCAACCTTGCTGCTGCCTCAGCACAAGTTGGTACCAAAACACATTAGGAGGTTTTCCCACTAGCTCGAGGGCCTGGCTCCTCAACCTGGTTCCTGTTTGCTGCACGTTGTGGGCATCTATACAGGCCATTCCCTCCCCTGCACAGGGCATCCCTGCCCAGTGTTAGTGGGGAAGGGGTGAACCTGCCTGCAGGCAGCAGGAAGGAAAGAGGCAGGAAAGGGACAAACCCTACCTGCCCTTCACTGCCTTTCTCTTGATGCAGTGTAAGGGTAACAAGATTTTGTAACAAAAACATTGGAGAAGATAAGAGGGCTCCATTCAATACTATCTGATAATCAGCTATTATGGCAGCCAGCTGCCAGTACTGCTCACCAGCACAGGATGCCTTTTCATCTGCAGCACTATTGGTTCATGTGCCAATAAAAGTATTTATATACAGTCATGCTAACACAAGTTATTTTCAAACAACTAGCATCTACACTGCTCCCAAGCAGGAAAAGAAAGCTCTTACCTGAAAGAGAGACTTTTCTCAGTTGGGTAGATGATGACAACAGGTGCCCAGAGGAGTGCAGAAAGACAAGAAGTGCCAAGATGCAGGAATCCACCTCCTCCATCTCCATTAGTTTTCTCACTGGGCATGTGTAGGGTGAAACACCTGCCTCTGATGAGTAACTGTGGGAAAAATTCCTTAAAACTTCTCAGTTCTGCTCTATGTCATCTGACAGGCTGAAAAATCATTATTCCTAAAACTGAACAACAGTATTCCACAACTAACCTGCCTCTTTCAATAGGTGAGTCTTCCCTCAGAAGCCACTTTTGCCTGTCACTTGCATGTTCTTCACAGAAATTGAAGACATGAACAAATATTGACTATAAATTTTATCAGATGCATTTATGGACAGTTGATGCATTTGCAGACCTAGAAACCAATCTGCAGAACCCCCAGAAACATTCCTGATGTGCAGGTCCATTCAGAGAGTGAGATCCTATGGGTTTTTGAAGTCACACGAATAGAGGTTTGCCCCAGCATGGGCAGGTGGACAATCTGGCATTGTTTTTCATTTATGTTGCTTAAGCACTTGTTTCTCAAAAATCTTTTCAGATGTTGTTGCTGGCCTACTTTTTATGGCAGTAAGATCACATGAAAGACAGGTATTTATTCCTTGAGGATCATCCCTGCCACCATCTGATGTGGGAAGAGAAGCAGTACGGGGTATTTTATATGGAAAGAGGAAACCACCCTGGGCAAAAAGTCTACCGTCAGCAGCACTTGCCCTTCAAATACTTAGACACGAGGCTCCCAAATGATTAATCTTCCAAACTCACATTTTTCTTGCAGATGGGATTACAGAAGAGAATATTAAGAGGAAATTATTTTTTTAAAAATATCATTAGAAATGTATTTTCATAACAAGGAATAACAGAAAACAATTTTCAGGGTGGTTTTAAAAGAATCAAGACAACAAGTACAACCTCGGAGGCCAAACTGTTGATGGATGTTAATATCTTAACATCTTTTGATACTAGTTCAGCTTGAAAAATACAACTCATGAGCAACTGATTAGATATTAATATCAATACCTTAAAAAAACTGACAAATGCTGTTAATATAAGTTTGCATTGCTTTTAGCTATGGAATATCAGAAGCTCCAAGAAATTTTAGAATATCCTGTTTGGCTGTGATACTATTTCCTAGTCTTCTGCAGTGTCTTTGGAACTAAGACAGTAGGAGTTCCACTTACCCACTGATAATTGAATTTGGATGAAGAAAAAGACTGGCAAGGGGACACAGCTGGTAGAGAAGCACATACTTTTGCACACCTTTTCTATGCATATGAGAAAATACAAGAGAGTTTCAACCAATACATATCAACAGAACAGAGTGAAATAAATTTCAATGGTCATCTCAATGTCTATGATAAATCATCACATCAGGCTTTTACTCTCTGCTCTCAGCCACAAGGTACAGGATTGTTTTGGAAAACACTATTGTTAAATCATAGAACCATAGCATGGTTTGGGTTGGAATGGATCTTCTTAAAGATCATCTAGTTCCAACCCCCTTGCCATAAGTAGGGACACCTCTCACTAGTCCAGGTTGCTAAGAACCTCATCCAGCCTAGCCTTAAACACCTCCAGGGAGGGGGCATCCACAGCCTCTCTGGGCAACCCATTCCAGTGTTTCACCACCCTCACAATAAATGAGTCATAATCTTTAATACCAGAATTTTTCATTGCAGAAAGCTCTCTTAGATTTGTTTCCTGGGTACTCAAACGGAGCAAAGCCCCAACTGGATGGCTCAGCAGGTGCTGAGAAGCACCTTGTTAGAGGAAGTGGCAGTCAGATACATTGGTTAAATGCATCCAGGATGTTGTAACAATCACTGTGTGCACAAGCTCATTCAGCACAACACACTCCTCCCACACACAGGACAGGAACTTCTATTGTCACGGACTCTCAAAGGGTGGTCCTGAGCAAACACCACATTTGATAAATTCCATATTGGAGTGTGATCTCATGCCCTACAGCAATACCTGCAAGATAAGACTTGTCCTGTGGAAGGCCGGTGAAGAAATGAAAGCTATTACACTATCTCACCCAGGCAGCTGAGAACAGGGAGAAGCAGAACACAGATGCAACACACTCTCACACATTTTTCCATACACTTGGGACAAAAGAGAGCGTGCAAAGAACATTTCCTGGAGAGATGGGACACTGATGCTTTCCTGTTTTGCTCTAGTTTTGAAGTAAAAATTATCCATTTGTCTTAGGGGGGAAGAAACCAACTCAAACAATTGCTGAAAATCTTCATTAAAAAAACAATGTTTTCAGCAATCTTTGCTATAGCAAACCTCAGGTTTCCAACTATCTCTCTGAAGTAGCCTTTAGGATTATCAGATGTCTGGTTGGAACTTGCCTGAGCCAGTAACCTCATTCTGATAGGACACCAAAAAGGTGCACAACAGTTGCTCCATGTAACCTGAACATAAGATACACTCTCCCAGATCTCGTGTATTTGACTCGTATCTTGCAGTTACTGAATATTATATCTACAAGAAGGAAGGATTACAAAATGCAGAGCAGACAAGCCTCCCAGTCAATGTAATCTGCTTTTGCAGATCTATAGCTTAGCTATAAGTAGCACTGGAGCAAAGTGCTGGAAGTATTTGGTCTGGGCTTATAAATAGGAGAGATTTCATTTGTGGGTGTATGGGCCTTGCCTGTAATAGCTGCAAATTTGAATTCATTAATTCAGCCAAGGGAAGGCACTGAAGAACCAAAGCAGATAATTAGGCCATCATGGCTGCTTGCTCAAGGAATTATTGCAGTCTTATACAGAAGTTTATATTTCTGCAAGCACTTTCCTCTGTGTTCTTTACATATTGTCTTCACCAAGGCGTATGTACCCTTTATTGTCAGATTGACTGCTTTATACAGCATTTGCCCGTGTATTTACTCACTGGTGGTTACAGGCTGCGGTGAGAAAGGATCCACAAAGCCAGTCTGGAACTGCACAAGTCTCCAGCAGCACGGCATTCCTTCTCCCCCTGCCAATTCTCAGTCACGAAACATTTTTAAAGTTATTAAATTCTAAATAAAGGAGATTGAGGATGCCAAATTCTATTCTGTGCTAAAAACGGCAATCAATATTTGTCAGGACAATAATGTCTTTAGGGCCAGACGACCATTATTCTCTAGAGTAATTTTTTTTCTTTTTTTGGTAAGGAGACAGTTCATAATATTTTCCAGTCAACGCTGCATTGAACCCAGAGTTCTGGTTAAGTTTGAGCATTGGAATTACCATACCAAATTAGGCATGTTCCTCTCTCAAAACAGAGCAGTGTTTTTCCATATTAACACTGAGTTTCTGTTTGAAATACGATGCTTTTTTTAGTTGAAAATCACAGATGAGTTCACAGCAATAGCAGAGGGGAACAGCACATGCATGTGTACAGCAAGGTAGTGAACTGTTCCATCAAGCATGAGGAAGGTAATACTTGCTCACAACTCCCATGAATCACCCTTTTAATCTACTTTCTTCTCAGAGATCAACATTTTTGTAGGAGATCAGTAGCTGTTCTTTGTGCAATTATTTAGACAGTCGTGTAAAATTACAAGAAGTCCCTACCTGTGCTCAGCCAATCCACAAGTGGACTCAGGACCAGCCTTGTAAACGTGCAAATGGGCAGAGAATGTTTATCACAGAACTTTCCATTTTTATGAGGATGCAGTTGGTTATTATGACAAGGTGAAAGGTCTCAAAGCCTTCATTTTTAGGCCACAGGTGTTCTTTGTAGAAGTTTTTTTTTTAATAAAAAGTATTATTAGTCCTTTAAATTAGCTCTTATTGAAAGTTACCACATCTGCGTTATGTGGTAATGAAGCCAGGGGGAGGTCATAGCAGGGGACTTGTGCTTGAAGAAAACATCTGGACATTGCTTTGACATTTGCTTGCAACTTCTTGTATTTTATTAAGAAGTAAGGAAATTATACTGAAGTCAAATGCAAGATTCAAACAATAAATAAAATGAAAATACAGAACCTGAAAAAAAAATTCTAGTTTTGAACAAAAACACCCTTCCCTTTCTTTCACTTCCCTCCCATGAATTCCAGCTGATGAGATTAATTACCTTTGCAAATGGCAGCACTGGCTATTACTTTAACACATCTAACATTTCTAACACTACAGCCATCCTGTCTTTCACAGCAGAAGGTACTATTCATTTTAAATAAAGCTTTTTCTGTATTGTCCTTTTTTTTGGCTGTCATTGTTTACTGCATTGTTTCAGGAGGAGGTGGAGTGACCTTCGGAAGTCCTGTACCTTTATATAGGCAAGTTCTCCCTCCGCTCCCCCCCAGCTGCTACAAGCAGAGACTTGAGTTTCCTGCACACAACAATATCCACCACTTCCATGGAGAGAGGAAGTAAGGAGCAGTCTCCTCTCAAGGAAAGGGGGCTTTAAAAACCATCAAAACCCATGCGTGGAAGTTGCCTACTGGTCCTTAATCATCAAGGTTGACAACTACATATTTAGGAACTATCACATTAAGAAACTTGGCTGGAGGAGAGGCCTGCTCACTCCACAGCCTGCACTGGGAATGTTTATAGGGTGACAGCTACCACAGCCTCAGAAATCCTGAGCACTTCTTCCAAGTGCTTGCTTACAAACAGACATTTCTATTCTCCTCCAGCCTTTGTACCTCACTCCTCACTACAGGGACTGAGAGTCTCCCAGTATGGCATTAATTGCTCAGGTCATTCTTTCCCCACAGCAGGAAGCTCAAACATACCCATGCTTTGTTTTAATGCCACTTTGTCATCTCAGGTTTATGCATTAACAATATTTCATTGACACTTCCAGCACAGCATATAACCCCCTGCAAACTGATTGCATCTCTGACCAGAAAGCCCAATGCAAATTCTAGAAGCCTAAAAATATATTTGGCTATAGCTATATGAAGTTATTGCATAGCTGGATTCCAGCTTGTTCCCCCCTCCCCTCCAAAATCCCAATAGCTGCAAACAAAGGGCACAATACTGCACAACAACAGCTTCTAGGGGAAAAAAAGGCGGTTAATGCGAATGTAACATGCAAGTATTAAAACAGGACACCAGACTTCTTTTCTTTCCCCTTCCCAGTGGGTGTTTTATTTATAGCATTTGCATTAGGTAATCAACTGAAACACTTCAACAACAGAAAGCTGGCAGCATCGTAAGGGAAAATGGAGATTATTTCTCAAACAGCTGTGACAAAATTGTTTCAAGTTGGAGTAGTATTGCACAAACGAATCAATTTAGGGAGGGTGAGTGGGAGCGAGCATCTTCGACATGGATTGTGAGGAAAAAAGGCACTATTTAGCTGTGTGTTTAAAAAGAAAAAAGTTACGAAGAACAATCCATGTTTTTCAAAATTACATTCAGTACTGCTTTAGAAATGCTCACAGACCTGTCTCTTTTTACAGGAGCTATGGAAAGCTGCTGATGAGGATATCAGACAGTACAAGTGTATGAACATTTATATTTATGCTCCAGAAAAGTCTCAGGAAGAGGGCTCTGTCTATAAATACTGCTGCAAAGGTTACAAAGTTGCACGGGCTTACAGTAAAGGAAGCATCCATGCAGCTCAGCAGCCTTACAGTTTCATTAAGTTCAATCTCTAGTAGTCATAAAATGTGCTCTAATTTTTAAGAGCTAAGTTGGCAGTGCACTTGGACTTGCTCAAGCAGCACAGTTCAGACAGCATCACACATGTACCTTGTCACAGGCACATTCAGCAATGCCAGGTAAGCTTCATGGAAACTTTTAATAGAATTATAACAGAAAATAACTGAATTTTCCCTGATATAAAATAGAACTGCTCTGAGACCAGAAATAAGTAAATGTTTGTTCCTGAAAAGTAAAAAATTGGCTAAGTATATTCAGAAAAACTAAGTACCCAGAAAAGGTAATTCTAAAGACCAAGGTGTGCTGCTTCTTGCTCTCCCATACTCCATAGCTACAAATTTTCATGCCCGTTTCAAACTTAAGCCACGATCACCTTATCACAATGATCAAAAATCAACCCAGACCAAGCAGGAATGTGCAAAGAGGAAAGTTTTCTCCCCTCCCTGGTGCCTGCTTGTAGATGCACTAAGGAAATGAGAGTGAAATTCTTGTTGTATGGCTGTAGCACTGTTATGGGAAGGAGCTAAAACCACTGTTGCTCTGCTGTCAGTGCTGCCCAGAGAGTCACAATGGCTCTAGGCATGTGGTGGCTGCAGTGATGCAGTCACCAGCTCAGCTGGACCCAGTGCCATTACACCAATGCCAAGAGTTTCAACAGTTTTGCACAAAATCTGGGTGGTAATTTTGTACAAAAAGTACAGAACAGCAGAAACAAAGCCTACTCTCAACTAAATACATTGTATGAGCATTTCAGCACCTTTCCAATGAACTCAGCCCTGCAAAAAGCCCATCTCACTCCTGTGCAGAGACTACAGGGACTTCAGTGAGAAGGTCCATGTTCAGGAGGCTGCATAGTAAGTTTACTGAGCATAAAACCTGCAAACATCAAACTCCACGTATTGCTGCTTTTCACTATACATCATTAAGGGAAAACACACAAGATATATTCTGTTTGTATACTATAAAATACTTTTAATGCCAACAATTTGGATTGTTTCCATTTCTGAATAGAAGATGAAAAGAACAGGTTATTAAAAAATCTGTAAAGCTCCTTTTCCTAAACTGTCTTTTAAGATTCAATAGTTCTGAATTCAAACCATTCTAAAAAGTTCACAGTTGACTTAATGGTTGCACCAGATACAAAAGAAGACAGTCTTGGTTCCTTTCTGTGTTCTGCAGACAACCACCTTTTCAGAGTACATCTGCAATGACCACCTCTCCAACGGATGCTAGCATTGTTTAAAAAATAATCCTAAAATTCTTCTGTCTCAAGCCTGTCAGTTCACAGCAAACAGGAAGAGATATCTGATTAAATAAAGTGTGTTCTCTCATACAAACTATGAAAAATATATTGCTCTTTTTAAAGTAAAAAAAATTGCATTGTTCTACTGGTTTTGTTACTGAAGACTCAATTAACAAACTCTAAATCCCAGAAGGAAAAAAAAGAAACAACTTTTAAAATTGCTTAGAGAATAGAAAAGGTTTCTGTAGGCCAATCAATTTGGTAGAAGTTTTGCCTATTTTTTCCTTGTCAATACAGAAAAATTTCTCTACATACCTATTACATGATTCTTTCATGCCTTCACTTACTAAAAACTCTGCTGACTCTCTTAGAAATGTTCTTCTGGAAATCCTGAAGGAGACACAAGAAGGTAAACTGTACCAAATTATTCTGAAGGAAAACAACACTGGCAAAATAGTATCTAACTAAAAAACTATCACCAAGTGTATAATCCTTCCTGGGATTATAAATATTCATTTTACTTTAACACTGTTTCTTTTAATAGAAGTTTTTAGATCTCCTTTATCTACTTCTCATGTATGTCTCCTCAGTTCATTTCTTTAGGTAGGAAGCATGTCTTCAAAGTGTGAACCAACACATCCTATTCCAATTCCCAAACACACTGCCATTATGAATAACAACAGGCAAGAACTAGAACAGGGAAACTTATACATGGCTCACCCTATATAAACAGTAAGCTATCAGAAGGAACTTCCCTGATGATTGGGGAAGAACAGAGATCTATTTTTAAAAGGCAAAAGGAAAAAATCCAAGAAAACAAAGCAAATGCAAGATGTACTTGATAGTGTCTCATTATCCTCTCTGTAATTGGGCTGTTGCTTTTGGCTGCAGACATCCAGTTCACAGACTATTTTCCATTTCCTTTGTTATCATTACGAGAACAAGCTGGTTAAAGAAACACCACTCCATAATTTCAATCTAAGCTTTCAGCATCATCTCTTAGGAATTGAAACCTTCACCAACATTCCTTAAATTTCTCTCCTCAGTGCCTTTGCCTAGTCAAGCCCTGAGAAAAGCACTTTAAGAGAAGACAGGTATAAGATGTGTAAATACTAAGATCTTTAAGGAAACTCAATAGGAAACAAATTCTTGTAGTTATCCACTGCCATTTGCTATAAAGCAGTGGCCTCAAACATCTGCTCTCAAATTTCAATTTACTTCATCTACCAGGTGTTTTATATTGTTAATAATGGCAACTCACAGATTTACAAAAGTCACATAAGGCAGTTACATAAATACAACTATGTCAATCAAGTTCACCACACCTTTCTCAACCAGACTGCACATGGACACTTTTCTTCTTGACCTATTACCAAAGAAAAAGATGAAGACCAAATTCTGTAAAAGAGAATCCCTGGACAACATTCTGGTATTGAGTCAGAGAGGTCACCGAGGTGCATTTCAGCAACGTCCAACAGTTAACTCAGCCAGGAAGCAAATGTGATGTTTTTCACTTCACACCTAACAGAACTGGTGCAAAACCCCCCACTTTAAACTAGTTACTTTAAACCTTTTGGTCCAAATACATAAAATAAGCAGTATTTACAGCATTTTACTTCTTTTGTAAATGCAATGCTTTAAAACACGTTATAAAGCACCTTAGTAAAAATATTCTACAGGTAAAAGTCTCGAAGTAGTAGGAAAACCCTAACCATACCACAGCTCACTAATGGAGTCATAATATGGATTCACCAATACCTCAGTTTACAATTATTACAAAGAATCCATGGAGAATTTACTATTTTTATACCACTGTGCAAAGATCTACTAGAACTGGAGACAATACCAACTTTCTTCATAGTTTTCCCCAAACTCAGCCAGTGGCAGTGGGGATAAAAGCCAAAAAAATCCCCACTATTTTCATTCTTTAGCTTTTTACAACATTAATGTGGAAATGATGTTTTAACACTTATGATTAGTTGTAATTTTTTAATAAAACCACAGATATAAATATGGTCGATTTCAGCAGCAGCATTTCTCAGCAGAACATGATTAACTGTCCCAATTAATACCATGTGACATGATTCACAAAAACAAAGCACAGATGTCAACCAGTGATTAACACTACTTATATTGTATACAACCAAAATTTCCATGTTGAAAGCTGGGAAAAATTATTTCCTCTTCACAGAAGTATAAATGAAAACAAATTGCTCTGAAAATTAAAGAGAGCATCAACAGAAGCTTTTTTGGTTTGATTTTTCTTTTATATTTTTAACTAGAACTGCTGTGTATTAATTGCTCCAAATAAAAGTTTAGATCTCTTCAGGTAAAGGATATTAAGTCCCACTGAAAGAATTAGATGAAAGGAATGAAGCTTTTGCTCCTGGATTACCAACACAGTTAGTCAGTATCCAATGCCCTCGAGGTGATCTGCAGCCCACTTTTCTCAGATCTAGAAAGAAATCTAGAAAGAAACATCTTGGAGGTCTACAAGCAATTTAGTTTCCACGGCTGAGGACTAAGATGATGGTGTGACCAAAGATTTAGCTCCATAAACCTAACTGGATAGTGTTTTTAGTTTGATTTTGGGTAAATCTTTTCATAGAAAAAGTTTTGAGACAGAATATACAATTCTCCATCTTTTTCCCGAACTGCGTGTGCTCTGACAAACTGAAATTGCTCCAGTGCAAATTCATAGAACTCATTCTCCATTTTCCAGATTTCAGACTGTTGTAGCTTGGCAATAGTTTCTTTTGTGGGAAGTTTTTTCTCAGTTGTTTTCCTAAGATGAGACTTCTTTCCTAAACACAAAACGAAAGCAATAACTTCAATTTAAAATTCAGGTGATTAAAAAATGTTTACAGTCCTTTCATTTACAGTTTTTTATGCTCTCAGCATGTTGATAAATTGCATTAGAAGTGACAGAATTTAATCCAGAGTTCATTAACATAACATGCAGGGCTAGAAAAATTGCCATCTCTCTCACTAAATGTTAATGAATTTTGCATCAGTTCTTCCAATTCTTTCTCCTCACTCTAGTAAACCCAGGGAACAAACACTTAATTTAAGGAGAAAAATTACTCCACATAACATACTTCAGGTAAGATTGGTCATTCAAAATTAATTATTTAGATGTTCATCAGACAGCAAGTATTAGAAATCTTAGAAACTGCAGAGAAATAGACTTCTTTGAGGCAAAGATGACCAAAATGACAACAGCATTTTCCCCAAGAAGTGCGCTCTGTAATAAACATGCTAACAGTGGATAGACATCTAGGCTCTAGGCATCAGATCCTTTTCTCCCTCTGATTTCAGACAGAAGCCCTGCCAAGAGGGACCCTCTCTTCAGCATAAAGTTGCACAACAAGATTCCTAGAAACTCAGTGACTAGCTCCATAAATACCTTATTACAGCCCCAGGAAGACAGACATTTATTCATGCATTTGAATCCCTTGGGTCCTCTTGTGCAGCCAACCAGGCTGCATCAAACCCAGTTAATTTCCTCTGCAGAGGAAATGGAGATCTGCCTCTGCAAGACCTTTCAAAAAGGCTCTGATAAGACATCTGTCACAACTGCCTTTGCTCCAACATTCAATATTTACAATTCATGTAAGGCAGGAAGATTCCTGGGATGCCCTCAAAAATTTCTACACAGAGAGACTCTTCTAAAGAGTTTGTCTCTTCTGCAGGAACATAAATCAACTGAGAGGCAACATTAGCAGACACTCAAAACTATTCATCTAGGCCCAAAGAATTCAGATTAAAAAATGCAATCAGAGCATGAAATAAATGTACAGATTCCATGGAAATTAATCATTTAAATACCTGTGCGGTACAGTTCTGTGGCACCCCTGAAGAACCGGGGCAAAGCTGCCTCCAATAACATGATAAAGTCTTCAAGTTCTTCAGTAACTCCCACTAGGAAGTATTCATTAATCAGATTGTATTTGGCTTGTTCCAAAGCCCATCTGCTTCCCACATTCCTGAAATGACAGAGAACAATTACAGCAAGTTCTGATGTCAGCCAAAAATCCTCGGTCCCTAGGTGGAGATTACTTCTTTAAAAGACATTTGATTGGAAAGGCCAGACTCATTTCAAGTTGTAACCACTACTAACTCCATTTCCCTATCCAGTTTCTGATGAGTTGTTCTCTAAAAATTTAGCTCCTCCAGTTATTTTGATTCATAACTCATCCACAAAAAAACCTCTCCAACCTAACATGCGTGTTATTGTCTCTATTAGTACAATTTTTAGAGGATTTGCATTTTCTCAGTGTCAATAATCATCTTCCACTTTCACATTAGTTATCAGAAACAATACTGGTAAGAACACATCATTCCTTTTGCATCCTGCAAGCATCACGCTGAACTAGGAAGTCATTGTGCTTAACAGGAGAACTTCCCCACTGAAAGACAGAAGGAAATTAAACTGACTTTTCCCTCACTCCCCACTTCTTAAATTTATTAATTTGCTGGAGTCTGTGTCACTGTTACAGAACAAGCTGCACTGACACATGGACACTATTCTGTGAGTTTCTGTGAAGTTGCATGTGGCTACTGGATGTCTGGTAAAGGTTCAAGACCATAAATTCATCCTGCTCTCTATCTTATTCACTACACAAACTCTACAAACTTGAACAAAATATCTCAATTCATAAAAACAGATACATTAGCCTGAAATTAAACTGTCAAGCCTCCAAATCTCCAAAAATAATTTCTATGAAAGAAAACATATGTTTTCTTTCATAGCACTGCTGATACAGTACCTTAAAATACTGCTCGTTTAAAGACCTATAAGACTATTTCAATAACATGCATCTTCAAAAGGCAATGTATTAATAACATATCTGCTGCTTCACTCTGTCCAGCCCCTCACACCTGCCCCAAGTGTACTAGAGATTCAAATTTAAGTTCCCATTTCATTGCTGATACAACAACTTAAACTACATTTATCTTCCTACCAGCATTCAGAGCTGTGGCCACAGAAGAAGGGAATTTGAAGCCAGAGCTTCTCTGGTGCACAGTCTGAACCTCCAGCTGCCACACATTCATCAAAGGTCTGGAATAAAGACAAAATTGAGCTGGGCTTTAAGATCTAGTATAAGTATCAAACATTTCAAACTGGTCAGCTACAGAAAATATTATGTGAAAGACAAAATTCTCAAACCTTGCTTTCAGTGTTATTAGTTGAACTCATTTGTCTCAAAATAGTACTTGGACCAACTTTCATGACTAGGACTAATCAACTACTTGATCTTACCTGATATATTTGATAAAAACAAAGAATATACCTTTGGCTATAAGCCAAACAAGTAAAAAATCAGATAGTATTGTTATTCTTGCCTTAAAAAAAAAAATCACTAAAGATACAGCCATGAGGATTTATGAGACACTAGAACAGCTAGATACATGAACCACTGAACACAGCGCATCTAGTGTTTCAGGTTAGACAATGTTCTATTACATTCTAAACACAGTGACTGCCACATCAGAGGCTAACTTGTTTTTTGGGTATCAGAATTTTGGGGGGTTTGGGGATCCCACATAACAGAATATTCCATACAATGTCACTCTGCATGAACAGACAGTTGAAGCAAGAGTTCCAACTACAGTAACACAGCTAGACTGAAACCTCCACTAGAACTGGGAAGAATTTGTAAATATTTTTTCCTGTCAACATAAAATATTTATGATATTTCTAATCTAAACATAAGATATGTATCCACATGGCAACTTTTTAGACTGTTCCTTCTGTATAATTACAAGTTCCCACTCAAAACAACTATGTAAAAATAAATGCTTAATTATTTCATGTTAGAACAAGGACAACGTCCTTTGCTTCTATTTTGAGACCATCTTAAAAAATTTACTGATATCAAGCCAAAGCAGGTGTGGTGTCTTAGTCTGTGCTGCACTTTCTCCAAAGTGCTCATTCTTGTCACATGTCACACCTAAAAATGCAGCTGAACTAGGAAAAAAAGATAAAAGGCGTGATGCTTTCTATAATGTAATTCTTTAGAAAAGTTGCACAAATTTATCTTGAGTAAGCTGAAATAAAGTAGCTGAAGATGGCGCCAAACCCTAAATAACAGAGGAGCAGCTTGTTATCAACTGGAAAGAAAAGAGGAATGGTCTCTTTCTGGCATTTGAAAACCACTATTTGGATGAGGTGTGAGGAGGCATGACACATGGTTAGTCCTGCTGAAAGGCTGTTATAGTGTTGAACACAGAATGGTCTGTGTTGAAAGGGACCTAGTTCCACTCCTCCTGCCCTGGGCAGGGCCACCTCTCACTAGACCAGGTTGCTTAAAGACCCATCCAACCTGGCATTGCACATCTCCAGGGATGGGACATCCACAATTACACCAGGCAGCCTGTCTCATGTGTCATCAACCTCACAGTAAAAAATTTCTTCCTAATTTTTAATCTAGATCTCTTTTCAGTTAAAAACCATAACTCCTTATCCTATTGCTACACTGCCTGATAAAAGCATCCCTCCTCTCCATCCTTCCTGTGGGCCCCTTCAGGTACTGGTAGCTGCTATAAGCTCTCCCCGGTGTCTTCTCCAGGCCAAACAACCCCAACTCTATCAGCCTGTCCTCATGGGAGACATTCTCCAACCCTCTGATCATTCACTCACTCCAACAGTCCCATGTCCTTCTTATGTTGGGAGCCCTGAGTTGGATGCAGCAGTGAGGTGTGTAGAGGGGCAGAATCACCTCTCCTGATCTGCTGCCCACTCTTCTTTTGATGCAGCCCAGTATGTGCTTGGCTTCCTAGGCTGTGAGTATGCAGTTCACATTGAGCTTCTCAACAACCAACACATCCAGGCCCTTCTCATCAGAGCTGCTACACACCCATTCTTTGCCCATCACAAGAGTGGGATTGCCCTGACCCATGTGCAGGACCTTGCACATAGCCTTGTTGAGCTTTATAAAGCTCACATGGGTCCACCTCTTCAGCCTGGCCGGGCCCCTTTGGATGGATTTCCTTCTTTCTAGCATGGTGACTGCACCACACACCTTGGTGTCATCAGCAAACTTGCTGAGGGTGCACTGAATCCCACCACCCTTTTTGCAGACACATCAAATCCAAAGTACCAGCACTTCTACAGCTTTGGGTGAAAAATTTATATCTCAGTCTTCAACAAGATGTACACTGCTAACAGAGAATAATAAGCTTAACTTGATACTTATAATTCTGGATACCTAAAATAACTGTAATTTATTTTTTATTTGTAAGTAAATTGCAACATAAAGTGAATTTAGAAAGTTATGAGTAACATGCTCAGTGTTACACTCTAGTTCAGTACAGACACAAAGAGAATGTAAAAGTCACCATCATCACCAAGGATCACAAAAGAACTACTCAGCTTTTATCAAGGCATATTTTAAAACTGCTTTCACATTAACTTTAGTAAAAACAAAATATATAATAAAAGTGTGCTTTACCTTTTTATCGCCCTGCTTTCGCCTCCGTAGCCCTGGTCTGTAGTCATCTCCAAAGCGCAGAAAGTAATAATAAGAAACTAGTCGTTCTATAGGATCTCTTATGACATTTATATAAATTGGTTTCTTTTTAACACCAAATCTGCAGCAAAAGAGGAGAAAACTTTTTTCAAATCCCATATCAAAGCTTCTCATCTAATACATAAAAGCCTGTCTCTATTGATATAACTGAAACCCATCTGCATGCAGAGATTATAAAGCTTTATGTCACTTCCTCCCATCCTCATATCCAGTGTCTTACACAGATGTCAAAGTCAGTTCAATTTCAGTTTTCCTAGGATTGTTGCTCTAACAAAAACTCCCCTGAAATCACAAACAAAACCAAAATATTTTCACACAAAAGATATTTAGTATGTTTATACAACGATTCTGAGCCTGTAAATGCCATAACTGGTCTATCAGCCACATGCATGTTAATCGAAAGCACAAGGCAGCTTGACATGGAGCTCTTGCCCTTCTGAGCAATGCTACCAGTGCCTTTCCTGGCAGGTGTCCAGTTGCCAGAGACATGAATTGTAACAAAAGGAAGACAGAGCTCAAGGAGGGCCCATCCATTACCTGGGCTGAATCCATATGGCTACATTTATTAAATATAAGCCTAAGATAGTATCTGTAACCATATTAACTTCCTTATCTAGAGATATAAAATTTTTCCTTAGACGTCTTCCCTAAGCAAATTTTGATTTAGTGTAGTACAAGCAGGAAGCTTGATAAAATGAGGTGGTAAGCTCATGGGACACGCAAGAAAGATTTAAACCTCCAGAACTGCTCTGTGCAAATTCAACCTTGCACTGCAATGCCATGATTTATGTTCAAAACAGCTTTTACAGTACATTTCTCAGTTTTATTTTCTTTTCCATTTGAGACATCACTGTGGCAAATAAATATAGTAACCAAATATTAAAAAGATTATATCATAGTGGAAATTGCAAGTGTGTCAAGTGCCTTGAAGTAAAGCTAGGAACTGGTAAAAACCTCTTCTGTTTCCATGAAAACAGGGAAAACATACTACACTGACAGAGGGGCTGTTCAAGCCTCTCATCTTGGCTGAAGCAGAGAGTGCTCATAGTGTTAAGATGCAGAACCATTAGTGTTCAAGTGGGCCAGTTGCCAGTATAATTCCAAATACTGCTCATATAAAGAATCTGAAGTTGAAAAACTAAAGAACAAAAACAGAATAATTCGCAGAAAAGAGGAAGTTAGAAGAAAATCAATCTAAAGGCATTACTTTGGCAAAAGAGCAGCACTACAGATAGAGAAATTGTTAACAGGCTACAAAAAGACGATTAGATTCTTCAGAAGTTGCCAGGAGGGCACCAAAGAATCAGATTATAGTGGTTAAAGGCAGCATCAGTGACATCTGCCTGCGTGCCAGCTCTTACTCCCCAAAATCTGCAAAACAGGAGGGTAGGAATGCTTCAACCATTTTAATGCAAAGATCACACCTCTTTTGGGTCCACCAAAATGCCTGATACACATCTGTCCCCTTTTGCAGATTCTACTGCAAATGCTGTAGAAGGCTGTAACAAACTATTCCGACAGATACAATTGATTGAGGCTGGTAATACATCTGTGAGTCAAGTAAGTGTGACAAAGCCCTCAGAAATGTTTGTGCTGGGTTGTGTGTTCATATGGATTTGGTCCTGACCTTGCAAAACTAGCTTCATTTATGATAACATAAACCACTTACTACTAATGATAATGATTTGGCATCTGCTTTGATAAAGAACTTTTTTTACAACCATTTACCAGAGGAAAAAAGGGAATAATGGTGGATCAGAAATTATTTTGTTTTTAAGAGTTCCAGCATCTGAATGTTTTCAGCTTTGTGAAGTGAAAAAATGTATAAAATAACATTCAACTCCACTGTTCCAGAAAGTTGTTTCTCATTTACTCAGGATTTATTAATACTGTAGCATTTTAACTGTAAAAAGGTAGAAAGAAAACTAGCAAAATTTGATACTTTATTTATTCATTTGCAATTAAGACTTCTTGCCTGTTATTTATTGCAAGTGTCCAGCATTTACTTGGTGCCATCAGCAATTTCCAGCATCTAATGTAGCTTTCAGCATTCTCTATTATATAATGTATTGCATTGGGAATCTGTGAAGCTCTCATTTCCCCTTTGTCATTCTTTGTAATCAAAAGCTAGAATTAAAAATCAGTGTACAGAATAGGATTAATAATTAAAAGCCATAACTACATAAAATGACTCCTCACCTATTAAAAAACAATTTCATCAAATAAATGTTTTCACACATAGAAACACAACATTGTTACTACTGTTTGTACAGACATATATGCCAATATCTGAAAAATCCCACTTTCCATTTAATACAATTTTCCACATGCTGGGATTTCTAGGGTGAGATGAAGCACTCCCGAGAAAGCATCTTGAGCAAAACTGACTTCCCAGTTTAAGGGGAATAGTCACTAAGCTACTGAAGTTAACTCCAAAAATAAGATGAGAAACAAATCACATAGTAACAGGAAGACAGATAAGATCCTAAATCTTTGAAGGCACTGGGAAGATTTCCACCTCACTGTCGTCTTTGGCAGATTTTCACCTTAGTGTTTTTTAAATGAGCTTTAAAAGGAGTACCATTTAACTCCACAGAATTATTTCAATGCTTTTTACTCCAAGTCAAATTACAACAGGCCAGAAAATTACTTCAAAATTTTTAATAATTTAATAAAGTGTGAAGTGGTACTCTGATAGACAAGAACCACATAAATTAAGAGGCAGATGGTATTACATGTTATATTAAGCAAATCTCAGAACAGATATCCTAAACTTCCCAGAACTGGAGGCAAATCCTTAGGCAGAATTCCTGATGTACCAGAGAAAAAAAACCCTAGATTTTCAGTAAAATAAGCCTGTAGAATTCAGGCATGGAATATCAAACCTTGTAGCTTCCTAGTTTTCTAATTAGAGTCTGCTGCATTTTTTCATGCAAAAAGAAAGCTGAAAATCAAACCCAAATATTGCTCATCATTGGAATTTCAGTGTGTGAATTTTTCCAAGCTGCAGATGTCAGACTTGAATCACTAGAGGGCAGTAATATCCCAGGCGGAGCCAGACAACAGGAACTATGGTGCTACTCAACCGATAAATCCAAGGGTAACGTACTTTGCAAAGTCCAAGTATGATATATGTCCATGGTAAAATCCTGGTTTCATTTCCTTCCAGGAAGTGACATTCTTCACAAATCGGACCTGTAAAAGCCAGAAGAAAATTACTGTGTGCAGCTGGAACACATTAAGTTGCCCCATCAGCGGTGTTTTCCCTCTCTGGTTTGTAAGTAGAATCGTATAATGCATATTAAGAAAAAAAGTCTATTTTGGATACTATTGAAGAATTTTTGCCAGTTAAAATTTACTGCAAGCATGGGGATGATGCATTTTAGATTATCACAATTTAATTATCAGAAACTGAACAGTAGCAGAATACTGCAATCAGAAGGGCAATTCAAAAGAGAATTACCACAAAAACATTAGCAAGACAAACAAATATTTGTCACGCAGTTTTATTGGTAACTTGAAAGAAACACAGAATTTGCTCAGCAATCAGCACAACTTCAAGTACACCTTTGGTGGAATTACCTGATCTGTCTGAAGTCTCTCAAATAAAAGCATACCAGATTTACAAGCGTGACTTTGGACATATTTTACTTTTTAACATTCTGTGGTGCTTTTCAGCTAGATTTTTCACAATTTTTCTAAGGAACAAATATGACCATTTACTCCTCATCCCAAAATGCAATACATGAGAAATACGAAATTTCATTGTTGTATCAAGTGTAACTTATACCTACTGTTTACCATTTTGAGAAGTTGTCTTAAGCCTAACATTTCAGTGCTACTTCCATGTTAAAGCATCGTGTAGTCACTAAGCAAGGGTTGATGAAGCAGTTTACCAGAATTCACAAAAATAGCAATAGCTTTACATTTCAAAGATAAAACCAAAGTAAGATACATGTCCCAAAACAGAAAGTATGACCAAATTAAGTAGGACATGCAAATCATTGTATAGCTTGACTTCATTAGATAAAAAATATTTTAACAAAGTATTTAACTCTGAAAGTTAGTTCAAAACTACTCTATTAGATAATAAAAAGATAAATTTGTACTGCCTCAGCTGTCTGACAATGATATGCCATTTCTAAAGCTGAGAATTAGAAGTTAGTGTTCCCTGCACATCTGCAACCTTTTCTGTTACAGTGACATAGATAACCACAAAGATATTGAGGTGAGACAACAGAGGCAAAAAAGTTTAAGAGCTCCAGATAATGTACTAACATTTTGTAAGGTCCAGTGGATTGAGAGAGTCCTGAAACACAGTATTTAATACTCATTATAATAAACCAATTGAGGATTTTACAAAGTCTGGCTTGCTGTTGTTTCTTCAAATATGCAAAACTCACTGCCTAGGAGAGGTTGATTATCTTTGCTTTTTCCTTCAAAAGCTGGCTCTTGGATTCTCAAGTAAAAGAAATTACTGTTACTTTTCAGTAACAGGCAGCATTCATTTTTTCAATGTGTAAGTTTCACAGTCTGTATTTTATTCATAACCTAAACCAAATACAACCCACAAAAATTGTGAAAATCTAGCTGAAAAGCACCACAGAATGTTAAAAAATGGAGTTTCACAAAAGGCAGTGGCTTTCTTTCTGATTTTGTCCACAGCACAAATGACAAATGACAAAGTCTCTGACAAAGCATCAGAGACTTTGAATCCAGGTGCTACTGAAACAAACTACACTTTCATTGACTGTACCTTTCAATAATTAATTATAAGGTATTTTCAGGAGACAGCCTCAGCTATAAATATTTATATACCTGGCAAAGAAGTTTCCTAAATGCAAAAATTGTACATTATCTTCTGTTGTCTCACCTCTGAATCCTTTAACATCACAGTTGGTTGATGCAACTCCACAAGCAAATCAGTTATGCTGCCTTCTCTGTGTAGCACAACAGGCACATTAAATCTTACCTTTCAGTTACATTTCTATGAACAAGCTTTATGAAATCTAGCATCAGATTTCAGTTTCTAATAGACTGGGACTACATAGAGGGCAACATTAAGTGCATAACTCCAAGGGTCAGTTGTGTCTCGGATCCCCATGGCAGCACCTGGCGCCAAACCTTAGATGTTCCAGTAATGGTTAAAAGAATCCTTTACGTGTCTGCTAAGAAAATAATTTTTATGAACATAAGCCTTTTATTAACTGTAACACCAGGCAACCTAAGAGAAGCCTAGGAAGGTTTAGTAAGACAGCTCTGACATTCACATCTGCCTTAGAATGGACCAGCAACTGTGCCTCTGCGAATTTATGTTTTTAGCACCTATAACCAGGCAAGAGATTCCCCCCCTTGTCAAGTCTGGCATTCCAAAAATCAGACTTCTTCCAGGTCACAGCCTAATGAGTCTGGATTCATACACTTTAGAGCAGAGATTAATATTGCTTGCTGCTTCATGTTGTTAAATATGATCAATTTTACCTCTCTCAGCAGATACTGGAGCTTTTGAGTGACTGAGCAAGCTTTTCCAACTGAACCCAACTGAATAAAATTTGATGTTTCTTTAAAAGTTCAGATAGATCTGAATGGAATTGCTGTGAAGTTGTTTCATCCTGCTCTCATATAATCAGCTACAAAGTTGCTTCACAGCCTTTAGAAAGTGAGAAGTCAGCTGAGCTTCATTGAATTAAAAAGCCAGATCAAACGTGCTCTGGAGGCGTAAGATGTCCTGAAAGGTAAGTTAAATACATTCAGTTTCCAGGATAATAAGAATTTAAGAAAGTTCCAGCAAGTCAAAAGGGAAAAAATAAATAGTTAAACCTGGCATGCTTGATGTGAGCAAAAAGCCGTGGGAAAACTGTGCACGCAAGCCAAAGTGATGTAAGCTGTCACCTCTGTCCACTAACTGCTACTAATCCTTCTCTACATGCCCCCTCTGCCCCAGAAAAGTGGTGTTGTCATTACCCCGTGGCCTGATATCACAAGGACTTTGGGACACCAAAAAGTTCCCAGCTTTTCATGTCATTATATTGTAGTTCTGTTTGTCAGATGCAGAGGAAATGACCTAAAATCACAAAAAACTCGGCGGAAGAATGCCACAAGCCCAGCCCTGTGGATACAATGATTTTTTTCCCTTTGAACTAGAAAAAGAGGGCTCTCTCAAGTAAGACTGAAGACCAACACAGTGCCTCCACTAAAGGAAACTTTAGATTCAAAGAACAAGTGTGATGGGATAACTGAATCAGAATACCTCTGCAGGAAGGCCTTGGTACATCAGCTATCCAAATTGTCACACAAGGGAATAACTTATAGTTAGCTTTGAATCATGGAATGGTTTGGGTTGGAAGGGACCTTAAAAGATCATTTAATTCCAATCTCCCAGCCATAGGCAGGGACACCTCCCACTAGACCAGGTTGCTCGGTGCCTCATCCAGCCTGGCCTTAAACACCTCCAGAGAGGGCACATCCACAACCTCTCTGGCCAACCTCTTACAGTGTCTCACCACCCTCACTGTAAGGAATTTCTTTCCTATAAAAAATCAGAGGGTCAGGAATGCTGGAAACAGGCAAGCAATACATCTGTGGCTGCAGGCTAGGAGAAACCACAACCAAGCAGAAGTAGCTGAGGGTAGCTGAGAAGCAATTTTGGGAGATGGTGAAAAAGAGTTCACCAGTTCAGCCACAGCCTTGCATACTTGCCTTGCATAAACAGAAGGAAAATGACAACTGGCACGTGTACAGCAGAAGACACTAGCACTTACTAGGCCATCAAGATAAAAATTCAGGAGGAAATACATGACTGCACTTCCACTTCTACCCGAGTTATTGCATCCTTTTACTTACTCCACTTAAAACACCCATCGAAACCTTTGCCAGCAGAGCAAGTAAGTACTACTAAAGTCAGTAGGAGCCTGCTATCCCCTGAGAGGCCACTGTTTCAGAATACATTTGGAACAAAAGTATATATTTTCACATTGCTCTTTCGAGAAAAATGGAAAGAGAAACTGTGGAAGAAGAAAAAGAACACAGAACAGAAAACAGCAAGCTGAGGGAGTCAAGTGCTGTATAGTTGTACCATAGTCTATGTTCAATTCAGAACAGAAAAAATGTTCTCATAGCCCCTTCCCCAATAATATATCAGGAATACATGCTGCAAGACAGAACAGTAATTTTGTTTTACGTGTTTTAGACAACAACTTTGCCACACAACAAAGCAGCTGGAGTTTGTGTGGCTGATATGGCATCCAACTAGCCATAACAAAGGCATTTATACAGGGGCAAAATGTATCAGTACTGGAACATGCAAGCAACACAGAAAATCCAAATATTCTGATTTAATGAAAGCAAGTGGGTTTTGTTACAGGACCACACAGGTCAGAAATGCAACATGACACAGCTTGCTGCAAAGAAAAAGCCCAACCTGTGGAAAGAGGATCAGTTCCCAGGATCCCACTGTCAGAGAAGCTGCAAAAGAAAGGAAGGCTGCTGGGACAAGTTCCACTTGAAACAAAAATAGATGGGTTAGGAACTCTGGTTGGATTATCTCAAATCAGATACAGATTATATTTGGAATGGATTTTAGACAGGGTTGTTTCATATTGCATTCAAGAAGTAAAGGTTTCACATACGGACAGAGAATTGAAAATCTATTAAGAGTTGTTTGGAAAACATACAGAAGAAGTAGTGCATAATGGAAGGCTCGCTGTTTTACAAATTCATGCCAGACACAAGATAATCTTCACCTTATTTAGAGAGATTTGCTTTACAAACAGTATCATCAATAAAATTATTTTGCCTCCAGGATACGTTTATGTATTTTACTACACTTAATGTACTTAAGTGAGCTGTACTCAGAAGATGGTATGTGAACATTTCATGCAAATCCCCATAGAGTAAAACTACATCAGCTACTACTCAACACCCTAATTATGCATTATGATTTGCAATGGCAAGTTGCTATCTCAATTTACCAAAGATGAATAAGTATTTCTTCTTTAAACAACTATGCGATATATATTAAGCTTTTCATTATTGGCATCTCACAGTTAATGGCCACTGAAGAAAAGGAGTATCAACTGTCTAATTAAAAAGCATAATTCCCCACCTTGGACAATGTCAGAGTATCAAATGAAGGTAGGACTGACAGTATTATATACAGCTCTGATGGATTTTCATTTTTCAATAGGTAATTATTAGAGGGAAGATGAATAGGGAAGTTTCTCCCAGACAAAACTAAGCTGGTAAAGAACAAGTTTGATTTGAGTGAAATGGGCACAAAGGAAGTGAAGAAATTAAGGTTGCTTAAAGAAACACGTTCAAAGATACTAAAACAAAGTTTTAATACAAACTTATAAAAGCACATATTAAAGTTTGATGGGAAGATTCACTCTGTTACTTAAAACATGGAAGGAAATGGTTTAATTTTAATAAAAGGATAAGAAAGCCCTCCCATTGAGTAAGGGGGTTCAGACTGGACACCCTCGTTTTCTAAACTCCTCAGCAGGGAGTTAGGTGTGACTGGATCGATTCTGAGTCCTACACTTGGTCAACAGTTTATGTTTAAAGAGATTAAAGGTAGAGACTCCATGTAGTGCTTTAATGTGTGATTATGGGGTTTGTGTGGTTTTGGAATAGGTGTAGTGAGGCTCTTTAACAGTATTATAACGAATCACAAAATTAGGTTGCATGATTCTCTAGCAAATTCCATTACTAAAATACACACTGTATTCCCTCCATCAGCTTCAGTGGACTGTCTGAAACTCTTAACTCTTATCCCTTTGTCAGCTTGTCTTACCCCTTTATTTGTTTCTATCAGCAGAGTCTGAATCACACTATGACACAGTGGTAGCAGCCTGCTGTGATCCCAGCAGCACTCTAGGATCAACATTTATAGAGCAGCAAGATGATTGACTTCAGTCAGCACTTTCTCATTGTGGGCACAATTCTTGTCAGCTGGTCTCAGCAACTTTCAGAGTGGGCCCATGATCTAGGCAGGAAGGGTCTTGAGTACTTTTTCCAGGCAGCAAGAGCTCCAGGCACAGTCAAGGAGAGCTTCATCACCCCTGCTCTTGCACCAGGACAAGAAAGTACCAGATTGTCTCTGTGCCCCAGTAAATAAGGTAAGAACATGCCAAATTGTCCCAGTTCACTGCACTTGCAATTGAAACAACATCAATGTTGGGCCCACCAGCCTTGTAATTAAAGCAAGAACAAAGTTTGCTGGTGCTGACATTGCAGTGCAGCCCAGGGAGGATGAGTATCTGCACTACCACAGAAATCCATAGATACAGAAGAAGTGTACAGCAAGTTTGCCTGGCCTGTGTTTAATATATACCATGAATGACTATAGTTTTCCTGTCCTACAGGATAGTCCACTGCAATTCAGAGAGACACTCCAACAGAAACAGAATCTGGAACTGCAGCAAGAAGTATGACTGATTTGGGTATGAATTTTAACATACATAGGTTTGTTAATTTTTTTTAAAAGTCACTCTTCTATTGGTGCATAGGTCTTTAGTACTACCTCTATGCAGCGGACAAGACTATATCTTTATACTCTGGCTACCAGATCTACCCTAAGTAATCTCAGTAATGATGTATGACAACACCTTTGTATTTAGGAAAATATTTCACAACAGCAAAAACCCAACAGCAACAAAACCCTCCTACCACAAAACAGGTCCCCAGATGTGCCCCAAGAACACTCTAGGAGCCTTTGCTCTAAGATGCCTCCCTTCTCCGTCTTTCTCCCAAATACGGAACTGAAAGTGGAAGGCCGGTAACATCCACTTTCCCTCACCCCACTCCAGCAGCTGTGCTTAGCTTCTGCCTGTAGCCATGCACTTAAAGGTGATGGAAGCCTCAGTGTTGACATGCTGCAATGCAGAATAGATTGCATTGCACCCTGCCTCTGCTGCATATCAATTTCAGATGAGGAGTATACAACTACTAGTACAAACCTGAGAGCCTGGAAATTTTTTTTTTTTTGTAGACAGAGATGACAGTGACTTTTGAGACCTCTGACCTGGGTTCCCTGTATGTGCACTCACATTGAGCAAAGAAGTATTTTTTAAAAAATAAAATCTAGTATCTCACCACAGCCCAAAAAAACCAGAGCACTGAATTTCCATCATCCGTTGTTTCATACTCATTAGCTGATACGGTGGTAGCTGTGACCATTTCTAGCTGTAAGTAGATGCAAATGGATTCATCCTTTGAAAGTTCAAGCTATTTACAACTACTTTTCACCTGTTTTTATCACCTATGGACCTCAGCAGAGCTCATACCAAAGCAAAGTACAGCTCTGACAGTGTAGCACAGCACCAGTGCTCCTCAGAGAGGAAAGCACCGGAGTCTATTCACTGCAGATGGCAGGCAAATACTACTGCAGAGCCCAAAGGCAGACAGTTGACAATAGCATCAACTTTCACAACAAAGGTCATTTCTGCCCTTTTTAGCTTTGTTTTTGACTGATAAACACATACTTACCAGCTCCAGCATCCCAGCAAAAACTGAAACCTATGATTCAATAGATATTAATTCTCCACAAAGACAACATAAATAAATTAGAAATCTTTTGTAATGGAAAATGAAATGTGAGATAAAAAACATTTTTATCAGACCATAAGTTTGCAACAGCAAGGAAGTTTTCCCTCTTGTTTAATAAAGGCATCCCAAATGCAGCAGCTTACCTGGTCTTGCAGAGACATCACAGGATTATTTTTGGTTGTATTGATATGCAGAACATGGTATTTGTTCTTTGCACAAAGATCATAGGCAATGTTTGTGAAGGATGTGCTGGCAGTCTTAGGTACTCTGTTGTAAATAATCACCACATCATCTTCATCATCTAGTGTCACATCTTGTCGTGGGCCATCTACTGTGTGACGCTGTTCTATTTCTCTGACTTCATGTCTTGCAATAGCCCTTTCTGTCAAGGATGACAAATATAAAATTTCATGGTAAATATCACAAATTTTGAGTACATTCAATAGAATACAAATACCTCAGCAAACAGCAACAACTCCTCAGCAATACAAGAAATGCCTGCAGTTACATAGATCTTTCTGACACCTGAAGTAAAACTACATCTATAAAATGAATGATAAAAGGTTGAGTTTGTTGACAGAATACATACCAGAAAATAATACACTTAGGGAGCATATACTGCATTCTGTGGCTCTCATTGATGTTCCTGAAAGCCATCATGATCTCTAAATAAAAACGTAAAGAAATAGCTCCTGAAATGGTGACGTCTCCGAAATACCCCAAATGACTTCTATAAAGTACCTGTTCAAAAGTTATAATAAGAAGACTAACTCAAGTAATTTTGAAAATCCAAATTTTCTGGAAACCATAGAAATGCTATGATTGCAGACTTAGTCAGTTTAATGTGTAGCAGCACTGGAATTTAGGTGAAACAATTGTTTTGTTATTTCACCTGAAAGCCCCAAGCATAAAGCATTACAATAAATGGGTTTGTAAAAATTCAATTAGACTTATTAATTTCAAGTTTGACAAAAGAAGAAGCAACAGGCTTAAGAAACAGTAAAGACAGAGGTGAAGAGCGATCTCCAAGTACTGAAATCCATCAAAATACGTAAGTGAAAAAACAACAAGACATTTTGGCAAGGTGGTTAAATTACAAATAAACCATTTTCTATTAATACAAAGGGCAATACGGTGAGTAACTGGACTCTGTTTCAAGTGCTAAAAGCCTATCTGGAAAATAAAACCCACAGCATCACAGCATTATTTGTTTTTTTGCTGCTACTGCATATCAAATACTTTGTGCTGATTCAGACACAGCTTTGTTCTGTCCTAGAGAAATACATGCTTTAATATAGTTTGTAATGTAGATGTCAAAGCTTCTTTTATGACTCTTATTGTGATATTGCCTTTAATAATGTATTCAAAAGAATGTGCATTGGCCAACACTGAGAGGTGAAGCCATTACCACAAGTGTAACCTGTAATCCTCTATATTATGTTCTTACACAAGGTGCAGCTTTTTCTAGATGCCAGGCTTTTAACAGCAGCACCTCATGGCCTTTAGTTCTCTTGCTTCCTGTAACCCAGCTCCTATTCTTTTTCACCACATCTCTTTAATTATAACATAAAATCACTTTTTAAAGCAGAATCATTAAGCTGTGAACACCACTAGCCTGTAATTCCACATAAATTGTCTCCAACCACAAACTTCCATCTGGCTGAAATGCTGCAAAGCTTAAACTCACTCACTGTCTCATATGCTCGTATCTCACACCCCATAACTAAGTTACATCAGTATGAAAATGTTTGTAGAAAATGCTTATTGAGTATATCTCAATTTTCCCCATGACATCTGTTGCTCCCCACTACATCAGTCACAGTTTTTGCTCCTGCCTTTCTCATTTGCTACCTCTCTCCCATCTCGGCTGGCAAACATCCTATTTTGGAAAGGGATGAGGCAACAGACCCAAGTTTCATCTATCATAAGATGACTACAACAAAAATGGACTGGTGGCAACTCTCCCCCAGCAACAGATTAGAGGAAGCAGTTGGTAGGGGACACAGTTAACCACATAGCTGCCCAAGGCAACATGGATACTGAATACCACCTAGAGAGGCTGAAATGAAACACATTCAATTTGTAGTGTAGCAAATCTCAGCTAGATTTGAATCATAACTGCACAGGACTCCAGGGCTGATGAGGCTGGCTGGTGCAGAGGGAAGCTTCCCATTTTACGCAGAAGAAGTAAACATTTGTGAGAAACAGACATGATTTGCAAGAGCAATGAGAAGTGTTCCTCTAACGCGGTTATTTGAAATAACAATGATTCAAGAATTAATGTCATAAATGCACCTTAGAGGCTATGCATGAGGTATGAAAGATGTGTGATTAGATGCAATCAGCAGAAAGGCTGTTGCACACAATCACCCTCAGCTTTGTATAGTGAGAGGGGGAAGCAAGAACCCATGCAGGGAAGAGAACCTTCACAGGTAGGGAGTACACAAATGGTTGCATTCGGTAAAGAATAAGGAGGCCAGGAACTTTGAAGTAAAATGATCACTCATCTTCATGATGAACTGAGATCATCTTTATAAAATAACTGCAACAGTTAAAAACCAAAAGCTGAGATGAAGCACAGGATGTAAACAAAAGTTTAAGAGAAGGTAAAACCAGAGAGAAGCAGATGAAGCACCTGGAAGTATCTAATCTGGTCAGCCAATGAAAGTCAGTTTTGTACAAGCTTAAGTTTTTTTTTCAGTTGTTCACCATTTGCAGTTTTTCTGTGAAGTCAGGAAGTTCTGTTACATTCTGAAAATTGAGTGAAATAGTTAAAGGGCATGGAATTGACCCATTTAGCTCTGACTAGTGTTTGGGATAACTACATTAATTTGGAATTGAATAATCTAAGGAGTTGATGATCATTTAATTACTTCATTTGCTTTTCTATAAAATTCATTCCAGAAGCAAAATTCCTGCAACAGTTGAAAAATGAATATTGCTTAGGTATCTTTTAAAGTGCAGTTAAAAAGTCAACATATGTTTTAACTTTCTACATGGAAGAAGAGGAGGAACATGATGCTAGGTATTTATTAGGTATATTTTTTTTAGCAAAAATCTCCTAAGATGACAGCTCTGCAAATTTAAGTTTGATTAAATTGATTGTTCATGTAAGGCTGGATTGATTTTATTGAAACTTTTTTTTTTAAATAAAAATCAAATTAGGTCATTTCTTTCCCACCAGAGCTCCTGCACACAAAATTACATCCTACAGTCTTAGCACTTAGCACTCCTCATGAAGGAAACATTTTGAACTTCACTAAATGAAGTCAAGTTAACTGTATGGAGAAAACTCTGCGCATAGCACTTCTCCAAACTATGCCCGTATATCTCCCCTAGATGTATTTCCCTTCTGTTTGTATCTATGGATATTATTTAAGCTCTCTCTTCAATGTGTCACATATGCCTGCCACACTTCCTTGTGAAACCTCCTACTCATCTCAGATGAGGAAAGTCTGAGTCTTAAAATACATTTTAGCCCAGCAAGCCTTCAAGTGTTGCCCAACAGAAGAAAAAGATGTTGATTCAAACTCCGCTCACACTGATTTAACGTGAGGGGAACTGGAGAGCTAGGACTAACAACACCATCCCTGAACAAACAGCTGCCATAACACCTGCAACACTGGACACCATTCAAACCAAAAGCAGGTTTCTCCATTTGGGAACGATACTTAAGCAAACTATCTTAGTGTCTTAGCTTTCTTTCCATTTCCACCCAAAGCCAATTAGGCAGGCAGCTGGTAGCCTGAGGCACCAAGCAGCTCTCAAGCTGGTTCCCTGCCCAAAAGCTGCATTAAACACATGATTGGCCTAAATACTGAACTGGAGCAGGACTTAAAACCTATTGACTCTGTTCCTCCTTTTTCTGTAGAAGAATGAAAATTGAAGAGCAGCTTAAAATTAACCATAATTATGTAGCAAAGTTAATGTCCTGATTCATTTTCAAATTATACATGCCCACCATATAGGCATAGCTTTCATCCCTCACTGAAATGCAGCCTCCTCTGGGAGCTGTTTACAGCAGGCTACTTACAAACCACAGCAGTTCCACTGTATGAGGACATCAATCCTTCAGGGATGGAGAGAAGACAAAGAACCAATGGTGCTATGACAAATTATATTATGGCCATGGAGAATTTGTCTCACTGTACCAAATTAAAGCTGCAGCCAAAATTCAAACTGAATGAATAAAAAATGCAAAAATTAAATTTGCTCAAGGTATCAGTACTAAGATGTCAGCTCTTCCAAAGACCTTAACAATTCTATCCTGGTCGAGTTCTAAGTCTTACTAACATCAGAACCACTACACTGGCTCTTTAGCAACCTCATGGCTTAGACCAATACATAGTTTCAGACAAGCTTCTCATATTTTGTAAGTACTCTGTAAACAATAAAGAGACAGCAGACTAATGAATGTTAATGACAGTAAAAAAAATTCTGGGTGAGCCACTGGGCTGGAAGAGGGTGTCAGTAAGCTGCATCAAACCTTCCTGCTCCAGTAACTACAGTGCTCTTAAATCCAGTCCAGGGGACTACAGATTCTCTCAAGTGTGACTCCTTACAAGTATCTCAATGCAACCATGCTTAAAATTGAAATTGCCTATTGTTTTTTCCTTAGCTTGTGTAAGGACACATATGACAATCAACATGAAGAATCATGGGAAGCAAAATGCTGTCTATTTGACTGAAGTAAAAGCTACTGGTCTTGCAACATCCCTGTTTATCAGAATTTTATTTGCTTTACCATTGGAAAGTCACTCAACTTCAGTGTGAAACAATACAACACAGGTACACTTATTACCACCATATCAAATATTTATTAAAAAACATAAGAATTAGCATGAAAGCAAGCTGTCGTTTTTAAAATTCAACTTCCCAACATCCTAACCCTTAAGATATTTTAGCTATTAGCATTTTAAGCAGAAGAGAACATTGGTCTCATTTACAAATCTAGCTCTTTAATCAGACCATGAAATATCTATGAAAATCTTTAATATTTGTCTTTCAAAGTCCTCAAATTCCAAGACAGTCTCAGCACATGCCTAGTATTAGTACAGGTCTCACCTGCAGCAAGTGAAGATCCACAAAGCATAAACAAGAACAGAAGCAGAGCACAAAAAACACTAAAGTGAGGCTTTCTTCAGTAAAGTCAACCCCCTGTATTTTCCTTCCTTTTCTAAAAATTCAGTTGCCTTCATGTCAAGAAATCCTGACTGATTTTAGAAATTTCATTCCAGCATGCTTTTTTCAAGTAAGGCATGGAAAGCAATGGGTATAAAAGATCTTTTGTAATTAAAACTAGTAGTTTAGAGAACAATTAAAATTCACTACCATTGCCAAAATATTTTCTTTAATTTTCTTTAATGTGTTTTCAGAACAGAAGCAAAAAGAACAGTCCAGACAGACTTGTGTTCAAGCTCTAAACTTCAACCTCCAACAAATGTACACTGGAGCTAGTCAAAAGCAAAAATAATTCCCTAAAAAACATCAAGACAGAGCAACAAGAAGCCACCTCAAGCCAAGCAGTGAGATTATTAACTAAAATCTAATGCAGCAGCTGTTGGAAAATTCGAAGTAGTGACGCTGAAAAACCTGCTACTCACATTTGATACTCATCATTTAATTTCAGGATCACAATTTTGCCAGGGCTTTATTTTGAAGATCTAAGTAGAAGCATATTGATTAGTGTGTGAGATTGCCAATGGTTTGATATTAAACTGAAAAATCTATAAAAAATGTTTACCCAACAGTCAAATTGCTATATGCATCTAAGCTGGTTTTAAGATCAGAGCCTGAACATCACTCTTCTGCAAATATTTTTAGTTGATAATTGCATTTGTGAGGAAGAGATCTGATCAAGTATTTCCTTTTTTACTTTTATCAGCTAGTTAACAAAGAATCTTAGACATTTTTCTTCCAGCATTCTGTTAGGCAGGATACTCTAACAAAAGGCTATGTTGTAGCCCTTTTCTGATACAAGACCAGATGCTCCACACATGCATTATAAAGTCAGTCTCTATTTCAGTCATCTAATACATAAGACAGGTAAGGGTTGACCATCTCAATCCACCTCAGGAAGGGAAAAATCTAACACAAATTCATAAGAAGTCACAGCTCAGATGAATTGCACCTATACATCAAGGCTTGGGTAACCCAACAAGCGTGGTTACTCCAGGAAAAAGTATGGCTTACAGCAGACACTTCTGTGTAATAACATCCAATGTAACAAAAATGGTTTCATTCCACCAAATTAAAATTTTTGAACAATTTGTAAATGCTTGAAAAGCAAATACACATAGTAAAGCACATCTTCAGCTGTGACTACAGCATGTCTGCTATGATTTCTGAACACTACAAATAATTCAAAGTTACAAAAAAACCCAAAACATTTTAGGCAGCATGACTTAGTATTAAGGTTTAAAAATAAGCATATGCCAATCAGCTCCATAAACTCTACTGCTTTAGACTGAACTAAAAATGGTTTTTCTTGACACGGGTCAAATGCAAGTTAATGACTTAGGGTGAGGGCAAACACAACAGACATCATCCATTTTTTTCCTCCCAGTCACTTGCACTTGCATGTTTCTTTAGGACAAAGACAGAATGGAAAGCTGTAAAGAGAAAGAAGTCTCACAGAAAGAAAAGGTCTGTGTCTGTTGAGAACCCTCAAACTGTCAGGAAGCTGTTATGAAGTACTGTGATTGTGGTAACAGCAAGGAAAAGGTGCTTGCAAATTAGGGATTTGCTCTCCAAACAACAAAGCACAGCCGAATACGTGACAGAAGGGTTTGCTGTTATTTGTATTGCCTTAATTTTGTAATGCAGGTCTTTGGTGTTAGCAAGTACAGTCAATGGAACTGTTTTATACATGGATATGGTTGTCACAAGTCATTCACTATACAAATGTACATGTCTCTCCTTCAAGCAGAATCCAATTCAAATAATGAAAGAAAGCAAGATCAATATAAATCATCCGACTCTATTTAGTGAGGCATTCTGGAGATTGTTCTGTTATTTTATGTAAGCTTTTTCCAGACACACAATCACCCACTTTTTTTTTTTTTAATATACAGGCTAGCATAAAAGCAAAAAGAATCAATGAACTGGCAAAATCACTGCAAGATCCATGTGTGTGGGCAGTGCTGTATTATATTAAGTCACTATCACAATTGATAAAGTTGATTGCTAAAATATGCTGTTATCTCCATAATATTACATTTGTATCCCAGCTTGTCTTCACACTTCTTAGCTAAACTAATCTGGAAAACAAATTATTGCCAGTTGGTGCAGCAGGCAAAGAAGTAAAAGCAACAAACAAAATTGCCTTCTGATGAGAACTGGCATGCTTGAGGTAGAAGATCTGCATATTTTATTAGGAATCTTAGGAAGCTAGAGTACCCTAACTTTACGTAACAGCAACAAATAGGCATAATATTTGCTTATTTAACATTGTCTGTGTACAGACTAAGAATTTACAGCGATAAACATTATTTCTAAACTTAATGTAATTGTAGGACTTCTTGCAAAGTCCTTTGGAAAAACAGAAATAAGCCTTCATGTTGAATGAGTCCCACCATTGTTAAGTCAAAGCAGAATTCACTTTAACTACAATCTTAAAATACTGACAAGAAAGCTTTTGATTATGTTTTCTTTGTGAAAGCCATTTATCTTGGTCTCAGGTTCATTTTAATAACTTCAGTTCCATTCTGTACAATGGTTACTTTACATGCAAATTGAAAATATGTCTAATTTTTCTCCCAAATCTCCAAATAGTTAATCAAACAATTTGCTACCTCACATAGTTTAAGTATCATCAGGTTTTTTTTAAAATCACTGCTTTATCTTTTGTTCCAAACTTAGGCTTGCACCATAAAAATCTCATCTTAGATGAAGATGAAAAAGATGAGGATGAAAAGACAATAAAATAGCTTGGGCTGGAAGGGACCTTTAAAGGTCATCTAGTCCAACCACTCCTGCAATGGGCAGGGACGTCTACAACAAGGCCAAGTTCAGCAGAGGCCTTTACAACCTTACCTCAAACGTATGAGGGATGGGGAATCCACAACTTCCCTGGACAACCTGTTCCAGTGTCTTGCCATCCTTACTGTAAAGAGCTTCTTCTAAACATCTCATAGAGGTCTCTCTTATTTCAGTTAGAAACTGCTACTCCTTGTCCTATCACTTCACTGATAAATACAGATAAAGACCCTTATCCATCCACTCCTAAGACAGCCCTTCCCCATCTGTCCAGTAAGCCCCCTTCAGGTACTGGAACTGATACAAGGTCTCTCTGGAGCTTTCTCCAGGCTGAACAGCTCCAACTGTCTTTTCTGCCTTCATAAGGAAAGGCCCTTCGATCACAGATAAGTTCTAACAACACACAGATCACTGAAAAATTACATATCAGGATCTTAAAAGCCATTTTTAGCAAATTTAAGTACAAAATCATTTCTTTTAACTAAACACTAGAACTACAATGAACACAAAATTGAACAGCTTCTAAACTACCTCTGAAAAACTCTTAATGCTTCTTCATACTTGGAAAATCCAAGTTATATTCAGGCAAAACTAGGATAACAAATACATGCAAGCACCAGACCACTTCATTTCTTAATGAAATAATCACCTGCTTTAAAGGTAGCCCCTCCCCTTTGACTCTTAGAATAATAAAAGGAGCAGTAGCTCAGCCCTTGCAACATGCGCCTTCCCTATAGTCCTACCCTGGAAGCTCAGTTGAGCCTTCACAACAGAAGCCAAGATGATGTCCTCAGGATTACTTTGGAACTATACATTAGAGAACACCTGTGGCACAAGTCACTATCTAATGTAAACCTTCCATGCACACTCTCTTTGTGCTACCAACCCAACAGTAGCAGTCACAATTGGTTCAATTACACTTCGGTACCAAAAACACCGCTATAAAAATTCACTGCAGCAGTTACTGATTGGCAAAACCAAAACTGCACAAACACAAGCTTTATCTAGATTCATGGTAGAGCATACAGGCTTCTAGTAAAACCATGGACAGCCCAGGATTTGGGAGGTGTGTGCTGTAAAGGGCTTATTTACAAAAAACCCTTGCTAGCAGAGCCAGCTGCTCAATGAAAGCCTCTGGGTGTTAATCATGATTTAGATTGGATTAAGCTTTTTAATTAACAAGAATTCTTTCCCTTCATGCATGAGAAATATTTTGTTCTTTCCACAAAATCAGTCCTTTTTTTGAGCAAGGCTATTGATGAAAATTTGACCAGAAGACAAGGGCAGGTCTCCAGTTCTTAGTGTTTTAAGTAGCTGATGCAGACAGGTAAAAACTGCTCCTTGATCAGACCTTTGTCCCACAGCAACAACAGATACAACAGATCAGTGTTCATCAATCTCTAACAATTCCTCCTGATTACATAATTATTATTATCAAAAGGTAAATCATCATAAAATTCCACTGAAATAGAAGACAAAAAGAATTCCCAGAGATACCCACAGCGGGCCAGAGAAAAGAGGACTCAAGAGTCTCATTTTAGTATTTCAAGTTTATAAAAAACATGAAAGTTTTTGGAACAGTAAGAATGTTAATTGAGCTTTACCCATCTCGTTGGTAGTTTATGCAAAATTTCACAGTATATAAAGAGCTGACTGGTCTTAAAAAAAAAAACAAACCAAACACCAACCCAAACCAACCACCAGGAATAACCACTTATCTGGTCAGATTATCTTTTGCAGCCATGAAGACTTTAAATTCTCAGATTTTATACAAGCAAAGTAATCTGCTTTCAACAATAGTCAATATCCTAAAATCTAGCATTAACCCATTTCTAATATGACTGAAACCTTTAGACCCTGGTAAAGGAATAAACCTCTTGCTCTCATTCTGAAAGAACTTCATCCTGCCAATACAAAGCCACTTAAGATATTTTTCACTTGATTTTAAAGAACATACTATACAGTTCACATAGATAAGAGCAGCTACGATAGAACTATGTTCTGAAGCAAAAATTGGTTGGCTATTCATGACCTATGTTCCCAAAGATGCATAACACTGAGAACAATGCCAGAGATGCACATACTGGTCTCAGCTCAGTTGTCCCCAGAGAAGCTGTACAGACCTGTCTCTGTTTTGTATTAAAGTATTAAAGGTACTGAACTGAACCAACACAAGCTTTTGCTCTCTCCTCTTCATATCTTCATAAACAAACTTATATTTTCCTGAGTTACTTTTTGTTTAAGTCTCTGCTATCGACAGGTGTCTTCCACATACATAACTTAAAATTACCAGTCGCAGGAAGCCACCATCCCTAAATTCCATTAGTTTCAATTACCATTTTTGCATATACAAATAATAAAGTTGAAAATTTCATTTTTATCTCAACAAGCCAAAACTATCTAAGAATATATACTTTTCTTTGTATTTCCTTTCTGCTACATGTATAAGTTGCCTTCTTTGAATGTTATGTTAGAAACATATTTTAATCCAAGTCATTACACTGAGGGGGACATGGATGGACGAACAATTAGAAATTTCTGGAGGAGAATATACGAATTGATACAGTTTTTTGGAAGAAACAGCTTAATTATCTGGGATAACTGGAAGCAAAACATACCACTGGTGAGTTCTGTTTCCAGGGAGATGACATACTACCTTCCAGAAACACATCACACACTGAAGTTAATCCTGATATTGAGCATAATATGAGAACTACTTCTTTGCCGTAACATAGACTCTCTGGCAACATCACTCTTAAGGAATTTTTTTTAAAGTAAAATAAAGTAAAAAATAATTTAAAAAATCGGGCTCACAAACCTCAGCCAATTTACTTGCAGTCATTGAAGAGGGAACTACTCATGTACTAACACATATCTAAAGACTTCCTACCACGGTAGGATCGATTGAGATGCAAGTCTGGGCAGAAAAGAGAGGGGAAAAGCCAAGAGATGTCAGTCCTACTTAGTAACAGCATCTCCTCTATAAAGGCAGTGGAAAGGAACCAAGCAGCTGTGTAGGGGGAAAAGAATGAAAACTCCCACACAATTAGTTCAGCAAACTGGTACTTAGAAATAAATAACAGACAAGCTTACACTGTTTGGTGTAAGTAATACAGCAGTACAGTATGCCCAGTACCAAACTGCACCTGCCTACAAGGCTCCTTCAGTTGCATAATCTCAACTTCTCTGCCAAATCTTCTTCCTCTGAACCTTTAGGATAGAGATAGGCTCTCCCCAGACAGTCCTGGCACCCTGCTAATAATCACACACCTCTGCTTAGGGTTTCCCATCAATCATTCAGACCTATGTGCTGTCAGCATGCACCAAGAATCATAGAATCATAGAATAGTTCGGGTTGGAAAGGACCTTAAAGATCATCTAGTTCCTACTTCCCTGCCATAGGCAGGGACACCTCCCACTCAGTGCCATGTCCAGCCTGGGACATGTCTACTGCCTACTTGGAAGACTGGTGTTAATGTACTTCTCCCAGATCCTTATATCTCCAAACAGTTTTTGAAGACAGACAAAAGCCACATTGCTACTACACATTTTTCAAGTGCAGAGTCACTTGGCCTTTTGATTCAAGCAGGGTTTTTTTTAAAAAAAAATTTTCTTGCACTACACAAATTAATCTTCAAAAGGAGAAAATACTTTGGCTGAAAGTAAATTGTAAACACAACCTGCCTTGCTCAGACTAAAATAACTTCTGAAGTCTTATTACATATGTTCTCAGATAAAAGTAACTTCTCTTAGTTTCTGAGCAGCCTCCTCAAAATATTTTCACACCTCTTTTCACACCTAGTTCATACCATCATCTTCTCAGGAAGGAGAGACTATCTTGGGTTGACATCGATTTGCAGGATTAAAATTGACTCAGGGAAAAATTCTCACTATCTTCTAAACAACAGCATATAAATGAGAAAATGGGTCACTTTTCATCAGAAGTATCAAAGTCATTGAAGACCAGGACTTCACAGCTCTGTACACTACTAGCCTTTGGCCAACTGAGAAGATAACCTTTCACGAAAGATAGAGCTCAGGTTCAGTAAAATAGTACATCTAATTTTTCTCAAATTATGTTAAACTTAAAAGGGGATATTCTGTCCAAGTGGGTTGGAACTTGATGATCTTTAAGGTTCCTTATGTTCCCAAATGTCACCACAGATATTTTGATGATATTTTGGTTAAAAATGTAGCCATTTTTTTCCAAACGCCCCCTTTCTATAGTCAATGTTACAAACTTACAAATTCACAGGGTAGCGGAAAATTCACTTCACGTGCGCCACTTAAATACCTGAAATTTCAATAATTTTTGTCCGCCTCAAACTGTTTTTAACCTGTTCTTCAGCTAAGGTACATTTTCTGCAATATATTAACTTGTAAAAATAGTTTTTAGACGTGTACATAAGGTTTATTTCAAAATTATGTTTCCAAATAGCAGGATGCTGCTGAACAAAAAAATGCTGAACTGCCACAGCTCTGTTATGCTTATGTGTTTTCCATCTGCTTAGAGGGGGGAAAAAAGTTGTTTTGAGTGAACTGAGGGTTTTGGTTTGGTTTGGTTTTAAAAGCCTGGTTCTCAACACCTTTGAAGCAGAGAAATTTCATGCTGCTTCTCTCTGAGGAGGAAAACATGACTCTGCATCAGAACACAACAGACGTCTCTCTTGACATCAAAGGAAAGAGTTGCAAGCCGCTGTGATGTGACTGGCAATGGGGTAATTGACAGAAGCTTAATGGCACTGTCTAGCCCAACAGAGCTGTGGGAGTCAGACTAGCTGTCTCTGCACATCTGTTGTGGATATAAGCATTTGATAACAATCCCTGCTTTCAGCTCGGATACTAACTCATTCACTATATTCATCAAAAAAGCAGTTGAATCCAACGGCTTTCATTTTAAGGAATGCTACATCCATACTCCCTCATGACTGCATACATCAACTCATCAACTGTTCTAACTTGAGAACTTCAGATGGATCACTGCCTCCTCCTCTGCAAAGGGTCACCCTGTGTCAAGCACAAAGCCACAGGAAACAAACCAAAGGAAATTAGCTTATCAATTAAAAAATATTCTCTATAGATAGCTGCAAACCCCACAGAAATTCACTCTCATGCCATTAAAACGTCCGCAACAGACTGTCTTGGTAAAAGGAAATTCATCAAGGATACAAAACAAATTCCTTTTTAGGAAGTGAGAGCTCTTTATAATTATTATTTATGGCATTATCAAGCTAATTCCCACTAGGGGGAGCACAGCTCTCCCTTTCAGAGACACTTCTGACTGAATTCGGAAGGCACAGACAACAACCAAACTCATTTAACACACAATACAGTTGTCCCCAAGTTAGTTCTAGGCTGATAAATATTAAAGAGATGATAATTTTATTATTCAGATTATCATTAAATGTGGAAGAATGAAATTTCCAGGCTGTAAAGATATTTAAAGACGACTTGATTGCAAAGCTTATAAAGAAAAGCAGTAATAATTAACCACTCTTCATGGAATGGCTCAAGTTGGAAAGGGACTTCATAGGTCATTCAGCCCAACCTCCCTGCAATGATTTACATCAGTAGTACAAAAATTGAGACTGACATGTGATGAAGATCATGAATAACACAGGTAATTGATTTTTTTTATTTGCCTTCTTGTTTTCTCACCATACAGCTCCACCTGGTTCCCATTACCAAGCCTTTCTTCCCAGCTGTGAAAGTTGGAAACTTCAATTTCAAAACATGTTAAAACTCTAGGTCTTGAAAGATGTGTGTCAACAGTTTTATCAGTTACTCTTAACACTTGAAGTAATCACCTGAGCTATTAAAAATAAAATTATCTGTTACCATAAATGCTCATTCATATAGTTTTCACAAGCTCTGAAATGCACCACAGAGATCGTAACAGCTACTAAGAAATATCACAGCAAGTTTTCTGAGCTTGCTCCCTCTTTTGCTTTCCCCCTGAATCTAACAGTTCATTTTAGTTTCATATTTTATCACAGTAGTGCAACTATTCAAACCTTTCTTTTTTAAAAAAATACTGTAGCTAGAAAAATGAGATCTTAATTAGTGGAAATTTTTGCATGGAGGAAGCTGCAATTTAAAATGAGCCACTTTTCTTCAAAATTAAATGAAGCACTCATTAAAAAATAATTAGTATGTTCAACCATCACTTGAAAGCCTACTACAGGACATTTCTATTGGGCAGCAGTCTGAACTGCATTATAAAACACCATTATACATGAACAGATGGAAACCATAAAATGATATTTAGCTACAGATTTCCTGTTAAAAACTTATATAAAAAGAATGGGGGAGAAAATATGCTCAACATTTTCCATTAGCCAACATCAAATCACTGGGAAAAAAAAAAAAAATCAAAGAATCCATGTAATGCCTATGACACAGCAAACTATTTTTAATCCATGTTCTTTCAAGTCCCTCGTTTATGAGAGATGCATAAATAAGACTGTTTTCACCCCTAAGCACACAATTTAGGATCAAAACCAATGAACTACCCAAAGAATAGACATGCATTTCACTTATAGTTAAAAATTAAGACTTCTCAGGTTTGAATTCTTACTTTTGGCTGAACATCAGTGGTAGTCAGTGAAGCTCTACAGATTTGTCAGAAGAGCTGATTATAGGATCATGGCCCAGAAACATATTAAACATACCCATTATAAGCTATAAAGAACTGACTTGGCTTGAACAGCAAATGCATTGTTTGTTTTTAGATATGAAAGTTACTCAAGTTGCAAAGATCAAGGTGCATAACATCAACTTAGTATGAAAATAAAGTGCTCTCAATTTAAGGGCAAAGCATTATCAGCTGTTGCAATTCATACAGCTATTTTGAAACACGGGTTTCACTTGGGACTCACTTAGTGAGAACCTTTTGCTTCATTGCCAGATCTTGAAAAAAAAGGAAGTATTAATGTTATTAAAGCACAATAAAAAGATCATTAGCTAAAGTCCAGCATCAGAAAAACATGACACCCAAGAGAAATGTGTGGTTAAAGGAGGTGAGATACAGATGTGAAGTTTGAGGCACTCTTTGAAACTTAGCATGCCTTATTAAATAGATTGTGTTCTGCTTATTGTTCAATGTAAATCAGAGCTGTATTTCACAACTGATAAAATGATAAAGTTAACTGAAAACTAGCAAACTTCCAAAATACTATTTCATCAACATTTCAAAACACATTAAGCATGCAAATGCTCCCTTTAGTACATAAGTCAACAATAGCAGAAATTCTTAGTCTGGACATGGAGTGACTTTACCATTTTCTTNTCGCTGGGGAGGGGTCCTGAGCCCAAACCAGCACAATGCTTTTAATGTTATTTTTTTCCATACATTCACCTTCTTGCATTTCACTTCTTTCTGCACAGAAACAATAGAAGCAAAGGAAAATACAGACTTCCTTCTGTTTCAACAGTCTTAAAGACAAACCAACCTTCACAATCACAATAACCTCCAAAAGGATTTAAATAACAGAGGGCCTTACTATTAATTACTCCAAGCTAACAATAATTAGGACTTCAAAGCACATCCAAGACAACATTTTTAATTCCCCAATCAACATGATAAATTCAGGAGGTCAAAGTACATTAAACATAGGGAGGAAGGAAAGAAATTGGAAAAATGAATGTACTAGCTAGCTATTAGAATATGCTGTATTACCCCACACTCCACTGAAGGGCAAACTTCATATCCAGAAATTATTTGTAAAGACACATATGGTTGCATAAAAGTTCATAAGGCCTAGATTATTTTTGTGGGAGCTGGGAATAGAATCTATACAAAAAGTAAATCTGGCAGCTCACAGCTATCTCGAGCTTACACTTGGGAAGGGCATCAGAACTCAGCAATATACATCTGGACACAGTTAATAAGGGTAGTCATCTATAATTAACAATGTTCTCCCTTTATTTTACCCTATGCAGCTGAATAACAACTCTCCTGTCAACCCAAAATGGAGAGAAGGAGTCTTAGGCTTTACTGAAAGCCACCATTAAAACAGAACAGAGTTCTAGAAAGTTCAAGAAAAAATAGCCAGAAAATTACTGTAAAGAGAGAAATCATCTCAGAGAGCAGAAAAATATACCCTGTATAGTGCAATGAAAGAACACCAGACATCCATGAAGTTTAAGCCAGATGAACTAGAAGAAATGGAGCTAGTTTCATATAAAAAAACTCCTGCAGCTTCAGAAACTTTTAATGTTTTTAAGGTAGCTTTTAATAGACTTGAATGCGAACATTGAGGCTAGAAAGAGCAAGGCCTGAGGATCTCATCTTCCAGCCACCAGACTTACGCAATAAACCACCTCAGTCTTTTACTGTGGTTTCTTTATTGAAGAATGAACACAAAGGCTTATTTATAAAGCCTCGGGAATTTGAGGGGGAATGGATATTTGGCTTTCTCTATACAGAAGAATGATGGTCTTCATCTATCTTTATCTGCGTAAAGCAGTTGGGATAACATCAGGTCTTGTCTTAATGGATTTTGTTTTAGTATCTTCCAACTCAGAGGTAATACAACATGACAAACAAAAGGCTTGTGAAGCAAGCTGAAAACACTGGGGACATCACTTTTGCTCCCCTTAAACTACCTCCAAGCAAAAACTTTAGCTCTACAAAATGTACCTATTTCTATGAAAATAACCAAGGCATTTCTTTGCCCATTTATTAGAAACTGAAAAAAGTCCCAAGTACCCAGGAGCCACTGATCTATTTAGAGGAAGTATACTAGGATTCAGCAATATATCAAAGTGAGAAACCAGAGGATGAGGATCTTTCAGTACTCTTGGAATTAGTGCAGCAGATCAAAACTAAGTTAGTTTCTTTGATTGCTGACCCACAAACCAAACGGGAGGAATATTTTATCCAGATTCCTTCTCCTCAAATCTGCCAGTAGAAAGACAGAGGACTTCCTTCTTGAGGAAAAATGAGCTAGCACTCAATTACAACATCTCCTTAAAAAAACAACCAAAAAAAAATCCACCTCTCGAACACACCTTCTCCCCCCCTTCCCCGACTTCATTTTAAGCACCAAGCCTCTAGCTCTCTAGCTTCCAGTGTCAAATCTTCCCAGCATTTCCTAAACTCGTTTCTTACTGAGCACACTGAAGCTCCTACTCCAACCCAAATGTTAAGAAGTTCACATCCAAGTAGCTGTTGCTTACTTTCCATTCACATTTAAAACCAAAGCAATAGGAATAAAGAAGCTATAGATTTATGAATAGGTACATTATTCTTCTTTTCTAAAAAAATCCATACTTCTTTGATGCAGAAGCAGTCTGCATCTGAATTTCCCCAGGTTAAGATAATTAATGGCAGTTGCAAGATAGCTGCCCCAGGGCAAACACATCTACAGAAAATAAACAAAAATCATACTTTTTTCACCGTTAAATTAAAAGTTTAGTTCTACTTCACATTTTACAAATTCTACTCATGCCCACCATTTGCTACTTCAACTGTAAGTTTTAAACGTTTTGTTAGACGTTAGGTTTTGGTAAGAGGCAGATGCTTCTCTATGCAAACTGTACCCACATCTCGCCATTACCACAGTAAAGAACTTATTCCTAATTTCTAATATGAATCTCCCCTCTTTCAGTTTAAAAACATTGTGCCTCACACCCTATCACTACACTCTTTCAAAAGAGTCCCTCCCCATCCACCTTTCCTGTAAGCCTTCTTTAGGTACTGCTGGGCTGCTGTAAGGTCTCTGTGGAGCCTTCTGAACAACTCCAGCTCCCTCAGCCTATCTTTGTAGGATGTTTATTCTTAAATCCTAGCCTAAGTCAATATCTGGACAATCACTAGACTGAGACAAACGGAACTGCTTAGTTCTTTTCAGTTGTTGTACTTTGCCCCATGCTATATTTTTAGACATTTTATCTCCCAATCCAAGTTAATCACATTTATTTATGTGTACACTTTGCAAAAAGAAAAAAATCAAATACAGAATAAAACAGAATAGCAAGCATGCTCATGACTAACAAAGATTACATATTTGAAACTGGTCCTTCAAACACTATGGTCCCTACTGAACTATTCCATATAATGAATCAACTCCTGACTGACAAAAAACACATCAAATCTAAAAAAATTTTCAAGATGCAGACACATAATATTCTGCTGCTTGTACCAGTGGTATGTAATTATGCAGTTCAGATACAACATACTTATGCCTATGCTATGGAATCAATCTCCTCATCCTCAAAGTGCAGAAATCCAGTGGAATACCTATTAACACCAAAACTGGAACTTCCTCTGGGTGAAAATAAATTCTGCCAGTAAAAAAAATTAAATATTGCTCAGGTATATTTGAAAGAACGAGTTAAGGACACCGGGTTTCTAACTTCAGAGTGAAAATACTCAATCTTTTCCTCTTACAAGGAGTGTCCATTGTCAGTATCTGTTTTGGAAGCAGCTATTACACATTACCTTGCAATGCTCTTCCCTGACCTGAATGCATTTAAAAGATTACTCAGACCCTTCCAAAGTTCGTAACAGTGAATTGCTAATCAATTTATTTCAGGAGGAGCTGGGCCTATCAAAATATTTCACTTCCTCCTCAAAACAAAATCTTCACATTCCACACCATCACATTCTCATTACACAACTTCACCCACTACCTACACTTCGTAAACCAGTCAAACTTAACATAAAAATCAAGCCCAGGAATTGTCTTTACATGACTGGTCAATTTACTTGTGCATTACTACCAGAATATCTGTTTCTATTAAAAGTATTTATAGGGAAGGTGATGGCAGACTTTATGTGCCTTTGTTTGGCTTTCCTAAAATTCCAGATGTCAGCTCCTTTGGACTCTGTACAACCATACAGAAGAACTCAGAGACACAGAAGAGGCTGGGAAGTCTCATTCCATACCAGGAAAGAGGAAAGGGCCATGATTCTGCTTCTCCTCAGCCTCTCCTACTCTCTTAGAATCTACCACAAACTTATCTCTGTCACCAGCTTAAACCCTTATGGTAAACCACAAGCAGCATAACTTTCAATAAAGGCACAGCAGAGAGAGGGAGGAAATTGAGGACAGATACACTTTTTCAACACTGCATCAAAATACAGCAGAATTTATCTACCAGGAATGATCCTCAATTTGATCCTCTAATGATTTTTGCTCATCTGGGAAGCAACACTTCTGAGAGGTTCTGAGAGGAAGGCATTTTGGCAAAACTGCTTGGCACTAAGGAAATATCACAGACTCTCAGATTAAAAAAAGTTTGGCGCTGAATGTCTTGCATAAAGGCAATTAAGAGAAAATGTGAAGTTTTCTCAGAAAATTTATGGGCTCAGATAAAAAAATTTGCATGAATGAATTCACCACATACACATGAAAATTACCAGGTGAAAGGAAATCATATTTGTTTTGCTATTCCCAGTACTAATTCCTCTTTTTTCCTGTGCTTTCCTACTGACACAATGTACAAACAGACCTACTATTTTTCCAAAATAAAACAAGTGGAACTTAATGCAGAGTAAAAGGTGCAGCTGGAAGCTCTGTGTTGCAACACTGATGATAGACGATTTATCTTAGTGAGAAGCTGACAAAAAGTTGCTTTACTTGTGAGAACCAAGATCTTGTGAGATCAAGATCCTACAGCATTTTAATGACAATTACACACCAAGAGACAGTTGGATTACTACAGCAACTGATACCCAATTCCAGTCATATTGGAACTGCACTAAAATATCAAAGCAGGCCCAAAAGAAACATTATGGGTCAAATTAGTGCTAGGGGATGAGAGACGCTGCGACAGAAGCATTAACAACACAAGCCCATGCATCAAATGACTTGCTAAACACCATTCTGGAATTCAGCAGATTACACAGTGCATTTGTACTGCTGATCATTTCCCTCATAATCCAATTCTTACAATATGCCTGAAAGCATACAAGTCCCTGCAGCCTAGCTCTTTTTGCCACTGAAAAATGATGAAAAAAAAAAAAACCTGCTTCCTTTAGGGTTTGAGACAAAAAAAAAAAACAAAACCATATTTAAACATGATTATAAGCACTTGTTATTCTCTGGTTCCATAGATGAAGTAGTACTAATCAAGTTGAAAAGAATTATCACTTCCTGAATAGCTAACATTGGAAAGTGCTCACCTAAATTAAAAGGTTGAGAAAGATTAGGGAAAGTTCAGTTAAGATTTATGTCTACAACTTATTCCTTTTGCTTGCTCTATAAAGCATCAAACATCTTTAAAAAATACTTAGTATGGAGGTTGTAAAAGTGATGGTTATAATATCAGTTTTCATTATGACAGCAACTTGTAGTTTAAAGTAGTTGTTAAATCTGTGATAGAGACACAAACTTGCTAAAAATTAAATTTAATCCTGCCCTTTTCCAAATGCTAAGAACAAGAGTTTGATTAACATTATGTAAATGTATTCCTATTTTGATCATGACCAAGCAGAAAGTGTTCATTAAGATGCAAACACAATATGCTGAGAAAGTGTCAGTCCACCACTTCTGCAAATTACTCATTAGGAGTCAGGCAGTACATTAAGACAATTAAATTTCTACAACAATAAATACACACAGATCAAGCTTAAACGTAGAATAAAATGATGGAAACACATTTTGAGACCAACTTTAATATATCGCTAGATAAAGTCTCATGATTGCTGATGGTCTGACTTACATTTTGTGAAACAGCATATTGGTTAGACAGACTTTTTTTGGCTCTTTGCTAACAGTGATATTAATCCCACCAATGCTATTAATCCCACCAAAAATCTGTAAAACAGTTTGATGAAGAGTGCTGCATGTTTACAAAATTTATAGAATAAACAATATCACTACTATGGCTACAGTTAGGCAGAATTTTTATCTGATGTTTGCACTGTACTAGAAAATAGAATTAGAAAATAGTGAATACACTTACAAAGATTGAATAGACAATATCCTTTTCATAGTTTTAAATTAACATTAAAAGAAGAGATTAAAAGCCAGCCATGGAGCAGGTATTTCATCGTAACAGAAAGTTACTAGTTTCTGGTTTGAAGTTTTTCTGGTAAAAATCTTGATAGGTGTGATCAGAGAAGCCATTTGACACACTAAAGGGATCTACACATATGCCTTTAAAAGCAGCTTTAAAATGATGGCACCAAGTTTTCACATTTGGCTGAGCCTCATATCAACAGAAGTGATTCCTCCAGCCACCCTCCCAGACTCCAAGGCTGGGAGAGCAGTCAGAAAGAACGTAGCTGGCAAGAGCTTTCACTCCTTGCAAAACTATTTTTCATCTGAATTTCTGGTAGCTCAGTGTTTGATTGCCCAGCTGTGTTCCTCAAAACATCTCTCAATCTACGATGAATTCACAGAATCACAGAATCACAGAATGACCTGGGTTGGAAGGGACCCCAAGGATCATGCAACTCCAACCCCCCTGCCTAGCAGGGCCACCTAACAAACACATCTACTAGATGAGGCTGCCCAGGGCCTCGTCCAGCCTGGTCTTGAACACCTCCAAGGACGGGGCATCCACAACCTCCCTTGGCAGCCTGTTCCAGGACCTTGAGCCCTATGCAGTACCACAAAGTATGGCATGTTGGAATGGAGCTGCTCTTTTCACTCCTGCTCTAGTTTCTTCTCATTGACTTCTGGCAAGAGAGAAACAACCCATCATAGTATAATAGACCAGCAAATTTAGAAATGAGTGCAACTATTTACTAAATTAACACCAGCCTCAAAGTTTAAATTCCTAGAAAGGAGAGTATTTTAAATGTTGAACGGAGACTGTTTCACAAAAAACAGTGAAGAACAACACAATTGATGTCAAGGAAATTTCACTCCATTTATCTATAGATATTTGATTCCAGACTGGTGTACTCCTAAAAAGAAGCTTGACCATTGTGTCCAAAACACTTTAGTGCAGGCTGGTGCTTTCTCGTATCTGAAGAGTCACTGGAAGGATTACGATGGCCATATCTGCCACAAAATTTGCATGCCTCCAGCATTTACAAACTTAATCTCCCCGAACTGCCTTGAGATTGGAAGGTTCATTCAATTTTATAATCAAGATAGTGTAGCACAAAGAAGCAGTTGTGCATGCATGCACCCATATACCAGAACATAAAGCTAGACTGCACAAGTCTGGGGCTCGGAATTTAACTGCAATATCAGTCAGACCTGTTGTAGCACTCTTTAGCCCTGATAGATCCAAGAGAACAAATTATATTTCAAGAGGAGCATCCTGAAATCTTACGCAACTTTGTTTCTAAGAAAAACTTTAGTGGCACACCAGAGTGCATACTTTATTTTCTATTTCTTCAACAGAATGTTTTGTTAAATAGGTAGATAGGATTTATTTTGCTGCAGTATTACCTTATTCCCTATTTTGCTACTAAAGCAGTTTTCTAATATGCATAAAATTACCTTTTTGGGCACTTGGCACTGATGCAGCTGGATTTAAAACGCTCATATTACACTGGGTTTGAATCTTGCATGCTGCAGGGAGTCAAGATAGTAATGAAGCTAACACTCAGCGCAGATAAATAAATTGAATTATCTTATCAAAACCATTTCAAGTCACTGGTATCCTTTGCAAATGATGACACCACACAGAAGAAAGTTTTGCCACCAAAAGTTCGCCTTTTCCTGCTCATTTCTCTAGTGCACTTCCAATTACATAAAATTATATACCTGAGGATAAAAAAACCCCACAAGTGGGCAAGCATTCAGTCCCTGAAGGGTCAGGTCTGACATGAAGTGATGTTTTCCAAACTAATTACAGTTTTAGAGAACTGTGCTTAGTTAAACTTAACTACACTAATTAGGCCCCTTGAGAGAAAAAGGATAGCTGCTTTTCAAAGAGTTTATTAGCATGGGACCACGTTGTTAGTGCCTGTATTAATAGAGAAAGATTGCTGCATGTCTGTTAGTAAGGGGTTGGCAGGCAAGGGATACAAATCAGTGTCACTTCAATTAAATTCTACATTTCAGTATTCAGACTCGTCTTATTTAGACATCTTGAAGTTCTCCGTGAAAATAAGGAACAAGATATCAGTGATACAGTACAATAACGCCTTTAGAAATTTACCAGTAAGTTATTTGAGAATTCATCCTCTTACTTTAGTTCCATCATCATGGTTTTCAAGTGGACAGAGCAGAATAAAAATATACAATTTCAGATGTACAAATTCAAAGCTCATGTACATTGATATGTCCTTCAGAGTATTCCTTGATACTCAGCAGTCATCCCTTGATAACTACATTACAGTTGTTTAGCAAGGTTTGGTACCGTGTGATATTTCTTGCTTTCTGTCATTAATGATTTAGTAGGGTGGTCAGACTGTTTGAAAGTTAGGTGAAAGAAGTTCTGGCATAGTCTTTCATGATATGCATGCAGTTCCCCATCCCCCAATGTAAGTAGTAATTGTTTAATGATAATTTGAAGAGATTATTAATTAAGAAGTACAAATATTTAAGAAAAGAGCATCTTTCTCTTCAGTAGTAAATTTGTATACAATATGCACTTACTGTCTTTAAAAAGAGCTTTGTTTAAAAGAAGCCCTTGTTGAGTGAAAAACTATCAGTAACATTAGCTCAAAATTAAATGCAGCGCTACAAAAGAACCCGGTTATATTCCTCAGCTTGCTTTGTGGATGGCAGCTAAGTTTTGCAGAGGTAGGTTTTTTGGGCCTTTGTGAGCATTCCACTTGTTGGAATGAACTCATTACTTTGCTTTTCCATTTTGATACTCAGTGTTGAAAGTGACCTTAAAATTACTTCCAACACTTCCTTTACTTCTGGAGATGAACACAGTTTTTTGCATCTTGCAGTTTCCACGACCAATATTGTCCTAATTCCTTTATCACATTTTTTTCTTGGAGACATTGGGTAAATTCATGTTCTAAGTGTTAAACACTAGACTCATTAAGAAAATGCAAATTACATATCATTGCACAATCACTAAAAACTGAATTAAGAGCTTTAATAAAAATGCAGAAGTACCTAATACTGACTACAGTTCATATCATTAATCAGCAGGACTCCCTTGCTGGCTAGAACAAAAAACCATCAGTCCTGAATCTATCCAATGAATTATACAGTATTAACTAACTAGAGTTTTAGAAAATTATACTTCATGAAAAAGAAATTAAGTTAGAATCATAGAATGGTTTGTATTGGAAGGGACCTTATACATCATCTAGTTCCAACCCCCCTGCCATGGGGAAGGACACCTCCCACTAGACTAGGTTGCTCAATGTCTCATCCAGTCTGTCCTTAAACACTTCCAGGGAGGGGGCATCCACAACCTCTCAGGGTTCTAGAAACACATGTTCTCTCTCAAACTATGTATTTTACTGTTCAAGATACTGCAAAATCTAGAGGCAGAACTCATGAAGATAACCCACTCCGCCTGTTCCCACCTTACACATCCACTTAATTGTATAACACTTAGAGGTTCACGGAACAATTACTGCTTTAAGAACTAACCTAAGTGACTTTTTTGAAACCATATACCCCAAAGTGGATTTTTATCCTAATTACTTAGAGGAACATAGAACTTTATGATAGGCTCCCAGTTTCCATGCTTTTCTACAAATCTGGAAAGAAACATTTACAAATAGGAATCAATAGTCCCACAGCAGGCCAAATCGATGAGATCAAGATCTATAATTTATCTACCTGCACATTACTTTCTGCCACTGTCAGGTTGCACATAATTACCCATTTGTTGTTTAAAACAACTATTGCCTTCCTGTAATGGATGTCATCAATCAGCATGCAAACTCTGGCTACGCAAATCAGTCACAGTTGACTTCTACATATTAGACAAATTATTTAGCTGTTTTTTATTAAAGATTCAGTGGTATTTATAATGCACTGATACCAACAAACCAGCACAAGTGGTATGGTTTAAAAAACCACTATAAAGCTTATGGAATTTTGCTGCCAGCAAAAAGCAGCTGAGCTCATACTGCCACGTAAAAACCAGGCTTCACTTCACCACTTGTCTCATAAGAAAATATTGTTACGACTGATTTGCTGTAAGTTTTAATGTCATAGAAGATTCCCTAAGGAAAACAGCAAGCATTTCAGTGCAGCTCTACTGATGCACTGAAGGGTCTGTCAAAGTTGTGTGGAATTTCATTAAAAATTATATTTACCAAAAGGTCTCTCATCTCATTTTGTTCAAGATAGCAAAGTAATTTAACTTGATAATCCAAAACTCTTTAGGGATACTATGTACCAAATATGATCTGGATGTTCTTATTTGTCTCTTCTTCCCCCATGAGAATATAAACAAGGATAAATACTTCCTTTTATAATCTATATTAAATTTTTAAAAATAATTTTTAATTTTGTGCACTTCTTCCTGACATATCAATTGTCCATGCCTTATCAGAAAAAGCTGATGTTCTCCCTATTAAGCTGAAAGCAATTTTAATCTTCATATAAGTTACAGGGGAGGGGAAAAAAAAAAAAAAAGATAGTTGCAATAGGAGTCAAGGGTAACAGGCTACTCATCTATTTTGCAGCAAATTCCAGGATCTGTGTTTCGTAAGTACACTCAAACTCATTCAAACTCACTGACCAAGCAGATACCTACCAAGGATTACCTGTTCATCGTTGTAATAAACTGGTATTTACTACTATCAATTGGAGTTGTTACACTCTTCCCTGTTTCTATTATGTTGTGGTGGGGTTTTTTTCTGGGATGAACTCAGTTATTTCTTACAAGAGTTGATCTGTCTCCCTTGTGTAGTATTCTTATTTAGATGCATCAGAGAAGATCCTGCGCTACAAGATGGAACTGGGCACTTTTTTCAAAAATACTTTTTCAAAATCACTTCACATGATTTTCCAAATGATACTCAGCAATGCGATTATGGGAAATGCAGAAAAATATTTTTTAAATATTAGCAAGTTTCTGACAAGGGAGGTAAAAACATCCCACAGTCTGGGACATTTCTATCACTAACTTACTAAAGGTGAAGATGAAAGAAAAAGCATCCACATACAAATGCAGACGCAATTTGCATCAGGCTATTTCCAGAATTTTTGTTTCTTTATTCTTGTAACAAAATATTGGCACCATTCTATACTATTGTTACATTAAATCAGATGAAAAAGTAATATTTGATTGCACGCACAGGAGAAAGGGGGAGTTAAGTATGCATTGGAACATCATCAGGATTACTAGTAGCAGTAATGAACATAGAGTACCCAGCAGCACACTTTTACAGGTCAATAGCTCTTCTATAGAGCTAGTACTGAGAAATGTATGTAAAGTACCTTCTCAAATACGCTTGTCTAACTCTTTATGTCTAACTGCACAAGTAAGCTGTCAGGCCATAAATAAAGCAGGTACTTTGGTAAGCCATTAATTTATTTCCTCAGACACTGTTTATACTGCTGCATTTCTGTTTAAAGTCCTATAGCAAGTTATGTATGTAAAGAGCTTCTATTCAAAGTATCAACAGTTAAATTGCTTGCTTTCTTTTAATGGCAGTCAGTATTCACAGACCTTATAAAAGCCTAAAAGAAAAGGCTGATGCTTGGTTTCAGGGTCTTGGAGAGGGTGTCATACCATGTGTGCATAAAGAACCCATGAATACCATTTTCAGTAGCTGCAAATTACAGATACATTCCCTATGCTTATATACACCTTTACTGCTGTCATAACTGAAGCCTTATTTATTAATAAGTGCAGAACTTAAAACATTTTCAGGGGCTTAAAATTAGTATAATTCTAAACATAATTAACTGCAATATACTTGTGTGAAACACAAAAAAAGCAGCTCGGGAACTAAGGAAAACCTGTTCAAGCTAGAAAAATCTAAGATGGGAAGGAATTCAATAAGCAAGAAGGCTAAAAAAATTACTAATCCACACAGCTCAGATCAATGTATCAAGACTTGAAAATGACAAGATTCAGACACTCACGACATCCAGAGTGGGATTAATTGAACAGGCTGCTGGTGTGTCCACAGAGATATCAATACATGCCTCAAAGTCAGTCTTTGGCTATCAAACATTAAGCAATTCCAAGAGTTAAACTTGTAAATAATGCAAAATACCCAGCATGTTAGGCCAGTAAGCCAAATCACTTGTAAATGCTGATTAGAGCAAAATGTCAGGCATAAGGCATATCAAGCAAATGAACGCTATGAATCATAGAAAAAAAAAATTCAACCCAATAAGCACTGTCATAGAGCAGGCATTTCTTTATTGCAGTGCTAGGCAACTCGGGGGATAGCTCCTCCATACGTGCACTTCTAGGTCCCAGAATCAACAGCATTTATCACATAATTCATACATATTCATGAAACTCTTATCTATGCTATTACAGGTTCTTGCTTCATGTGTCAATTTGGACCTGCCCTCTTGAGCAGTCTCACTTAGTCCTGAAGAAATGGTTCTGTGGTTGTTTGGGGGTCTCATCGCCATCTTTTGTTGAAGTGCACAACCTGCCTTTGGGTTGAACTTTTCACCTTTGGGGATGATTCCGCTGATACCTCAAGTTTCCGTGGTCCTGGATTAAAAGGCACAACTACTGCATCTTGTTATCTTGTTTATCCTTGATTAGGAGCTGGGCCTTGGTATTCTGTCTTATCTTGTCTTTGTGTTTTGTCATTGTGTTCTGTCTTACACTGTTAAAAGTCAGCAGACCCCAACAGGGCTTCCTAACCAAGCTGCGTTCCAAAGTTTTCAATTTCTTCCACTCCCATTCAGCTATAGCAATCAACTCTAACGATGACTAAGATGGATATCTACAGTTTTGCCCAAATCCTCAAAAGAAAAGCTGCAATCACTTGTTCAGCTGGCGACAAATTATTTCCCTGGCTACCCAGGCTACAAGCTGTAAATCTCTCACAATTCAGACTGCAGTTCACCTTCACAGCTGAAGGCATAAGGCACTGGTAAACCACCTTTACCAATCCAGCCAATTTCCAAAACTGCTACCAGTTCTGCCTAAAACTATCGTCTTTTACAGAAATGAAGTGCACGTCAGTATAGAGGAAGGAAGTATTAGCAGAGCATCTCTAGTGACTTCCCAAGCAACAGTTACCATGGAAGATGCAGCAGATGAAACAGACTACAGAATAATCTCCATCTAACACTGAACTGAAAACAGACTTGTTTCCAAGTTCTGAACTGCAATCTTCCATCGTTTATGAAGTCTTGATACCAGTGACTTTCAACATGTCAACTTAAGAACTATCATGGGGGTGGGAGAAATTGAAAACTTTGGAACAAAGCTTGGTCAGGAAGCCCTGGTGGGGTCTGCTCACAGGATAGGACACAAAGAGAAAAAACACAAAGACAAGATAAGACAGAATACCAAGGCCCCCCAAGGAAGACTACGCACTTCAACAAAAGATGGCGGTGCAACCACCGACCCATTTCTTCACAACTAAGAGAGACTGTGCAAGAGGGCAGGTCCAAATTCACATATGAAGCAAGAACCTGTATTAGCGTAGACAAGAGTTTCATGAATATGTATATATCTTGTGATAAATGCTGTCCATTCTGGGACCTGGATGCACACGTATGGAGGAGCTATCCCCCATGTTGCCTAGTGCTGCAATAAAGAAATGCCTGCTCAATAATACTGGTTATTGGATTTAACTATTTTTTCTATGATTCACCATAGAAAAATTTAAAATAAAGATCAGTCCTCATTACTTTTCTGCCCACTTTACTTATAGTTCTCTTCATCAGAGCCCAAATACAATGGGATAAAACACACCTTCACCCATCCTTTGATTAGTAGCTTAATTGTATGCAGTGGTCAGGGGGAAATTGAATCAATAGAGCATACATACATAAACTAAGATCTTTCAAGGGTATATTTTTTCATCTTCCCCCTGCTATCCCTACTGCAAGATCAGCTTTGTAATTTCCTGTTTCAACATCTGAGAGCAGTACCTCACCAACCAGCTTCTCTCTGTGTCAAAGTATCTATTTTAAGAGAAATAAAGGAGGGAAACAAAAAACGCCTAACAATATACAGATATTTAATCAATATTCACATTTTCCACAGCTTTTTCTGATCTCATGCCTCCCAGTACCACTTTTGCTACTTGGGAAATCAGGTTTCTGTATCCCACGATGATTATAGAGAATTTGGAACAAGCAGCATGGGAAGGAAGAGCAGGTTATGCCTGAGTCAGCAGTACTGCCAGAAATAATGCATGTCAAAATACATCCCTAAGCCATCTAGAACACTGGGAAATGAATAAATAATATGCCTGGTTTCTAGACCTCCTTTCAGAAAAGAAGCATTCTTCTCAAAGTCTCTTCACCCTCAATAAGATATGAAATACAACTTATGGACAACTGAAAACAGAACGTAACAGCTGAAATGTCTTTAAAAAGCTAACTTGAAAAAAACCAACAAAATGCCACAAACAAACAAAAAAACCCAAATTACTTGATTTTCCAACAAAATCTTCCACATTTTGATGTAACATGACTGAGTTTTCAGGAAGAAGCTTTACCAAAATCTATCCACTACACTACACTTACTTATCCCAACCGGAAAAAAAGCTCTGCCCAGCATTCAAGAAGGGGAGGAGAGTTTGCACATTCACCAACAAGATGCCCCAGGAGTTTAATTCTCAGATATCTACACATGAGTGAAATAAATATCCATTCTGCACTGGTTGAAGATACTGCTAATAGCTCAGTTTCCAGTTAATCAAGATAATAAAGCACGCGAGTACTTCCACTCACTTATATAGCATCAGTCACATTTAAAATTATCTGTTATCAGAAATTTTAGGTTTCTAGGGCTTTTTTGGTTTTTTTCAGAGGACACAATTTCTATTTAATTCTTCTTTGATGCAAATACTCACCCATCCTGTGCATCAAAAACATACCCATAATAGTACACTGTATAATAAACACTGTATAATAAACACTTTGTGCTCAAAATCAGTATCACTTTGTCCTTCACCAAGATTGATGTTTGATGCATTTGCTAAAAACAAACAAAACTATCAGTTTGGTGTAACAATCATTGCTTATGTGAAGAGAAAAGCCAAAATCCACAAAGATAAAAATGAGAAGTGCTATATCTTTGTCTATTAAATATGTAGGCCAGCATCTACTGACTCACTGAAGTTAAAACAATTCCAGACTTGAGAAATCACATAACCTAATTCCTATCTAACCATGGAATATCAAGTTCTGTCTACACAATCCTAATAGGCAAGTTCTTTCTACAGAAACTTCTTGGGGTTGTCCTCCCTCAGGTCAAAGAGTTATGCTGACCCAAAAAAACCCTAAACCTTGACTGTTGACCACTTCCAGCCACTTCTCACTTTCTTTCTCCTAGAAACCCCAAATTTAAGTATAACATGAGTTCTCCCCAAAACAACCTCAGGCCAGGTTGGATTAGATAGGTCACATAAGCCTTTATCATCTGTTTGAACTATCAACCTAGAGCAAATGAGGAACCATGCACATAGGTCCTCTTTTTCCCGCAGCGAGGGCAGCAGCAACACACAGACACAGATAGATCTAGAGAAGGACCTCTGCCCCAGGACTGAGGCATCTTCTCCATTAGCTCTGTTAGCACCCAAGACTGCTTATTTTTACAGTGAAAAGAGTTCTGGCAGGGAGTCTCAGAAATGAACAAAAAAAAAGCCTGAAAGGTTGTCAAAGTGGATGAAAAGCAGCAGTGTGTATCCTTGGTTGAAGATGAACACATTACTCAACCATTCCTTCTGAGCATCCCTATTGATGCTGTGTATTTAGCTACTATCTTCCTCAGAGCAGAGCTTAAATTCTCTTTTTTCTAAACCAGAGCTATAAAGCTATGACTTCCTTGTGTTATATTCCACATTGCAGCAGACCTTGTCCTCTGCTTTTAACCACAGAGCTTCTCAGAAGCAGCCACTGACATACACAAAGCCCCAGACTGTTATCCTGTGTGAAAACACTAAAAAATTTAAATAGCTATACAGTAAATAACACATAGATGATTTATAGGCATAAGGCACTTGTGAGGACCACATACCTATATACCTCCTATTGCTTCCTCTCCTCCACCTACATGTTATAACATCTTATTGCAGTAGGAAAAACACTTTCATGTCAGGGTTGTAGTTCTTTGGACACTGTCCCTGTGTCAGTAACTACAATTAGAATAAACTCAATCCTACACAAACATATCATGACACTACAATTTTTATGAATCAAGAGTATAATCAGTGATGATCTACATGTTGCTGACCACTGAATCACATCATAGATAAGAAAATTTCACTAAGATTTAAACCAGACTTACAAACTCTACCTGACAAGTGTTTTTATGTTATGTTAACATATCAAATACTTAAGCTATTTTATTTATTCTGGATTAACTAGGAAGTAGTTTTTCTTCCACACACTACCAGTAACTTCATACTCCTTTTCTTTGTGGCCTTTGTTGCTTATATACCTGTTACGGACCTAGCTACCACAAAAGAATGTTAAATATTTGAATGATCAAGCTAATAGCAATGGAAAAGGAGTTTTTTATCAAGGAATCACTTATTTCCATAATATTCTGCTTTATATCTAGACTAAACAGAAGCCAGATACTTAAAAAGTGAGAAAGATATCTAACCTCCCTGAAAACACCTGCACAATCTGAAAAGTTCATTAAGAAAATAAATTGTGAACTGAATTAAGTTAAATAGCTATTTCTTACTATCTCTAAAGTGAAGAAGCCTCTAAAAAATAACTGAACAAATCACAGAAAGCAAGAAAGCCAGCTTCATATTCACTTGAATGCCTGTTTACTAAATTTGAACAAGGGAGAAAATATAATCACAGTGAACTGATTATGCAATTATGATATGATTATGTTGCAGTTTCCCTCTTGGTACAATTTGGTAAATGTATGTTTATGCAAATGCTAAGAAATATTCCACAGGTATTGCAAGTTACTTCTACTAACAATATAAAAAAACCCAAACAGGTGCATCACAAAAACACCCCCTTTCTTTGCTCTCAAGTCTTTCTTTCCTGTACTAATTAAAACCACTTTATAGACTAGTCAGAAAGCACCTTTCTGCTGAATTATGACCATCTTCATTTCATCCTTTTCTTTGTACATGGAGAGTCTAAGTCACAGTACTATGCATTCTTACACAAACCTAACATAATGAAGTAATTAGTTACAATGGCTTAACTAACTAGTACTTTGAGTCTTTCTCCAGAAAGCTGGAAGCTTCATACAGTTTCCTCTCTCAGGATATAAGCTCAGACTGGCTAAGGGTATGGTCTGGTTAGTACTTTAGATGGTGATCACCATTAAAAAACAACTCACAAGCATGAAGTTGATTGACCCAGATCGTTATTACTAACCTCACATCTTCTCACTGCATTAAATATTTCATTATTCAGCCAGAGGAAGCTCCAGGCTAATCTTGCCCAGATCAGATTGCTATTTAAAAAAATAGAAAAAAATTAGTGCTATTAAAAAAAACCACTAGATCATGTAAGTATCCTAAGATATTTCAAAGTACTACTTCATGCAGACTTTCAAATTCAAAATAGGGCTAGCAAACTTATATGGATTATAACAGACAACAACAAAGTGGTTAAACTGCGTCTGTACAAAAAGCAAAAGATCACATCCATTCACTTTTTTCCAGCAGCTTGCATCAACATGTCACATTCTCTGTTTAAGGCTGTGGTTTAGTAATTTGTTTTTCAGTGATTCACCTAATACTGACTTGCTTCAAAAGTAAGGAATCAGATTATCACCAGATCTCAGCTCAGGACTGAAACTTGATGGAGTTTACGAAAAAAATACCTTGTTATGAAAAAATTTCTTTGTTCAGAAAGACTTCACAGGCAGAACAGGGATGGAAAGTTCAACCCAATAGAGTAACTCACATTCATCTGTGCTTGCAGCATTCTAATATAATGATAACAATCACATCAATGGCAATTCCTTTGCTCATCAACCCTCCTCTCACTCGTGAATTAGCCTGAGTAAGACAAACATTGATTAGCAAGACACAAATGCTAACCATTTTAACAGACACTTGTATTCTATATTTAAAGATTACTGTCAAAGGAAGCTCATCAATTATACATACGTTGCTAAAGCAAAAGATCATAAGCCATTCTCAAAAAAATTTCAATCAACAAAATGGAGCCCTGGAAACCAATCATGAAAAGTCTGTTTCAAAAATCCAGCAAAATGAAATATATTTTTTCCATTAAATCTAGACAAAGAGAAGAAAAAAGATCCTTTTCTAGACAAATATCTGTAGAATTGTGACAGATGACAGAACTCACACAATGTAAAACCTAACGATGCTCAGGAAATCTGCAACTTTGCTGTGATATGGTCTCATGTACTTCACAGAAACTGAGGAATATCATCCAAGCTTGGAGGTAAAGAAAAATTGAAGTCAGAGGTCATATTTTCCAACGTACTGGCTGGGAAAATAGCATTTAAGAATTCTGCTTCAATGACATGACTGTGATATCTCTTAGCTGTGATATTTCTGTAGTGTTTGAAGAATGAGAAGAAAAATATTTTATTTAGGTGGCACTTCTTCTAAGAAATACCATCTACAAATTTGATTTCAAAGCATGTGCCAAGACTTCAATGACAGACATTAAAGCATATTAAGTTATTTCAAGTATTAACCAAGAAAAAACCCCACCAACAACTGTAAAATCATTTGCCAGAAAATATAGGAACATTTCTAAATATGTCTACAAAAATCAATCTCCTTTAAAAAGGCAACTTAAAGCTTCTATTGCAATCCTCAACTCTAACACATGAAGTCAGAGGGTGCCCTCATTAGTAACAGAAAACACCGAGTTCACAAGAATGGGGGTAACAAGCATCATCCACAAATCTTTCCCAAATTGTTGTAAGCAAGAGAAAATCTGTTGGCAAGGCATTTCATGATACTCTTAATGCTTTTCCTGTTATTTAATACCAAAGCATTATTCATTAACTCAGTGACCAGTGCACACAGTCAGATACCTCATGTGTCCATGCTCTTTGAAGCCTTTCTCTACCTCACCCCCGATCTCCTCAAATAATTAGTGATAAAATTATGAATGTATCTCAGCACCCAATCCAAAGCCCAGTGAACATAAACCATGCTTTTCCTCCAGCCAAGAGACTCTGCTTCTGGCCAAGCTTACTGTTCATGTCAAACCTTGAAGGGATATGTGTAAATGGGGCCATGAGCTGGTGCCAAGGAACACCACCTTTGGCAGATGGGAAGGTCAGGCTCGTGAAGCAGAGGACCACTTAAACCAAGACCACAAAATCCATCTAGAAATATGAATCAGCTCAATTATGAAGGAAGGAGCATCTGATTTCTAAAGACATCTTCAGTCTACTGATTGCCAACCACCAGCAGCTCAGTTCTCACATGGATTTGTTACAGCACATTTGGCACTGCTAACTCTTATCACCAGGGGATTAAATTTTCTTGAATTAATATTCCAGAAATAAGACGGTCAAACTTGATTACTGCCAGAGATACATTAATATAAAGGAGTAGAGTAGAAAAAAAAAAGAACAATTCTATAATTATATAGGCTGTCCCAGTAGAAAAGGCCCGAACTCTTCAAAGTTACAGTAACAAGGTTATTGAAAGTCCAATTATATTTTAAAGGGTTTTCCTGAATTAAAAGTGTTACTTAATAGGGGAAAAAACCCACAGGTTATCATCATCCTCCCTTTTTAAGTAGTAGGGTTTTTGTTCACGAAAATTAAAATGTTCAGATTATACATTTTAAAATTCTAAACTAGAGGGATATGGATGATACTAGCCCAAAATATTACTTGAAATACTTGCTTCAGCTGAGTAAAATAAAGCTGATCTGTTGGGTAGCTTGGATGAAAAAAATTATTGCAGACAGATTTGGTTAATACATCCCTGATTTATCTCCAAGTCTGGATGTTGAAGTGCTTAAACAGTAATTAATATAATAAAATTCTGTTCCTGCATCAATCCAAAATCTGAATTAAATCAGAGCTAAGCACAATACAACATCAATGCAACCCCACAGTTACTGGCCATACTTTGGCTAATGGTTCATTCACCTCATTATCTTGACTAACTGTGGCCAACATTCACTTTTCCTAGTTTGTGAGGACACGAACAATTAGCATAAGAGGAAAGAAAAAGTAAATTTCCGCCTGACATGACTGAAATAGTGGCACTGTGGGAGAATAGTGAGAATAGACTAATTTTTCCTCCACTCAGTCTTTTCACCTAAAGAATCTGGTCATGAGTAGTCAGATAAACACTGCAGATTAGCAAAGCTGCTGATCAAAGCCCTCATCTCCCGCCCCCAAAATTAACGATACAAGTGCTCCTATTTTCCTCTTTGCCAAAGCAGCATTACTTCTTACTTTGCTATTCCATCTGCAAGATGTCAAACATATCAATTAGATAACACGAAACACTCTACCCCCATCAGCATGTTTTGTAGGCAGTAGCCGGGAACAAGTGACACTCTATGTTACAAGTGGATACAAACATAAATAGCACCTCCCCGGAGATCTATATGGGGACCCTGAAGCATCCAAGGAATCTGATTCTCAGACTCTGAACTTTAGAGCTCTGCACGGCTGCTGTCTTTATGAAAAGAACTCTTTGGCTCAGCTATAGTTGTCATGGAAACAGCAACTTTGATTTTTAGATCTTTGGTATACACAATATTTCAGCCATGTGTTGCATGCATTTGAGCTCTCTCCAACACTCCTTTTTTTTAAAACCAAGGGCAGAGAAAATGAATGATTCCAAAGTTCAAGGAAAGGCACACAATGTACTTCCAATAAGGAGAAACATGTTTGCAATCCAGAACAACCACAAATGTAAGCTAGCATAGTCAACCCATGGGTTTTTTTCTCTGTCTCAAACATTTGTGACTTGGAAAACTAAGTCTGTTTTCCTGGTAAAGACATGATAGGCTGAAGCTCACTTCTTAACACAGCTAACTGCTTGCCGCACATTCATCACTCTTGCATTTCCAGTGTTTGAGAGTGGTTCCAGTACCAATCACACAAGGGATATTGCTGGGCAGAAAACAAGCTCCCCTGAAACCCAATTAGTTCACTGGTCTCTCTCATAACAGGCGCCAGCATAGTACCTGACAGCACCTTAGGAGGCACAAAAATTACAGCCATGGCCTGACGACACACTGATGCTATAGGAAGCACCGTATACACATGCTCCTCTGAAAAATATTCCCAGAGTCCAGTGACATACTGGACTGAGCTACATCTTTGATTCCAGGAAAATTAATCAACCCAAGTCAACAAACAAAATACCACTAAGCTTTTGAAAACCCATGAAATAAAGCAGTGCAACTGCAGCCATGATTGTCTGTGTTTCCATGTTTCCAGTTGTATTAAAAACAAAAAAAAAAAAAAGAAAAGTATTATAAACAATTTCTTCATCATCCAAGAAATCTGGGTAGGCAACCAGGGAGACAAAGAGCATACACTCCCCTGCCCCTTAGGGTGCTCAGTACCAATTCCCAACCTTAGTCCAAACAACAAGCACTCAAATGATTTTCCGTAAAGCAGGAGTGACTTTGTAACAACTTGGCAATCATTTTCTCAGCTATGTTCAAACTCTTCACTTCAGAAGCTGGAAACATAGATACCTGACCAGCAGTCCTAAAAGTTTGCTTCCAAAGAAACAGTAACAAGTGTGGGAAAACTGAGAATCAGATGGGTGTTAAAGATCAGAAACAGATAAGGTCATTTGCAACAGCTGACTCGAAGACTGCTGCAGTTAACTCACAGCTCCTCAGACTAACACAAATGCCACCGGCACAACGTATAGATTTGAACTTTAAAGACATGCCCTTGTTTTAATTTTCAGATTTCTTCCTTCCCACTCCTGGGGAAAAGCAAGCAAATACATCAATCAGTAGTGAAGACAAAGACATGACAGCAAGTTACTTTGCTATGGGAACAACTCTTAAAATTCAAAATAGATCACTTTCTCCTATTTAAATATAAATGTGGTATAAAGCAGCTGCTACAATAAATGACATGTTCTCAATGTGGAGCTACTACCACAAGAGTTCCCAACATCTAAAGAGCGACAGTATCAGCTACAGAACAGAAATACAAGCTACAAACCACTTTATCTCCACCGTAAGGACTTCTCAAACAGAAATCAGTATGGTTAGGCAGGATAGGAACTGCTGCTCTCCTATCAAGCAGGAAAAATTAGGTTTCAAACGTTTAAAGGTAGTAAAAATTTCAAATTTCACTGAGAAAATGAAATCCTAAAAGGAAAACCAGGGGAAGCAATTTTACCAAAGCAAATACAAGCAACAAAAATACCTGAGAGAGGAGCAAGTTGCTTTCTTTTTCACTGTACTATTACAAGTAATAAAAGAAACATTTTAAGATATTTTATTTATTCCCTCAACACACTCAGATTGTAATCCATAGCTCATCCTTAAACTTGTTTTATCATGTTTCACACTGATATAACACTGTAAACCCATGCAGCATTTCAAATAAATACTAAATTCACAAGCACACATTTGAACAATCTTCAAATGCTACTTGACACTTAAAAGTACAATCTGTGGGTTTTGGTTTTCATCTTTTTCAAATTTCCCTTCTATAAAGAAATCCTACCAAACCCGAGTATCACATGGAAAAACCTGAATTCAGCTCAAAAATAAAAGCACAGTTGCACAAATAAGTCTCTGTGTCAGCTCAACTGTAGTGTCTGTGGACTGGAACTAGAAATTCCACGTCACACATATTCCCATCTGCTAGATGACAGATTCCTGTATCAGTAAAATAAATCATTAAATACTGCAAGTATCAACTCTTTAAAGGAGTGTGGGGAATTTGCTGCTATACTTTTATCTCCATACCACAGAAGGCCTGCATTTTGACTTAAAGTTGTTGGTATCAAGCAAAGAAATTGAAACTGGATATGTGTTGGCTTTTTTATTTTATTTTAGAGATAATATCATAAAATCTCTGCTTTCAATTTCATAAAATGTTGCTGTTGTCAGAGTTCCATCTACTATTTGATTTCAGTGAAGATAGAGAAATATTTAGAAAGTGGCAAACCAGCTACTTAAGCTGTCTGCAGCTGAGTGACGCTGCCAATCCATCTCACCCACCAATAGCATCCACACGTGGGTCAAGGAGGCAGAACAGAGGAAAAACAACCGAGCACAAGGCAGGGAGGAGGTTGCTTACAGAAACACTCTGTCGTATTTCTCTCCATGTTTTAAAGTTGTTGGTGGAAAAGTAGAGAGAGTGCAGAAGAGATATAAATATGATTCAAGGACCAGAAAGCTACCTTGAAATGAGAGGCTTAGGGAATTCAATGTGTTTAGTTGTTCAGAGAGATTGAGAACTGAGATGATACTTGATATAAATACTTTCACAGGGAAAAACACCACATGGCAGAGGGAAGTACCAAGAACATAATAACAAGATCTGCAGCTGTGTGAGAAACAAGACTCTCAGTTTTACAAATTTAGTAGCTTTATTTAAGGAGAAGCCCTAATAAGCTGAGAAGCAAACAGTGCTGGCCGTAACTTAGCCGTAGCCAGAGGCGCACTGATTGGTGAAAGTTTAGGTCATTTATAGGTTCACTACTACATTAAACATATGTATATTCAATCATCACTACAAATTATTAACATATTTTCTCCCGCCCCTCCTTCTTTCACATTTTCTCTTCTTCTCTTTCTTCCCAATCTTACAAGGTATCTCACCCCTAAAGATAAGTGACAGAAGTTTGGTCTAAGCACTAAATCTTAGTATGCAATCTAAAGGTAACAAACCAAAAAGCCTACTGTCAGGCTCTAATTAAGTCTTAGCCGGTCTGTCTCGGCACTCTAATTGCTAATCTGCAGTTCTATGCATCCGACAATGGCTGGGTTGCTCCTCACTCTCGTCTCTTCCAGAGATAACAGAGCTGGTCTCAACGGCTGGTTTCTTGTGTGAAGGTCTTCAAGGCATTCCTTTAAACTGGATTTAGGTACTCCTCTTCATTTAAGTTTCTTGTCTTGCATTTTCCTGGAGCAATTTCCTTTGATGTATGGTCCAGCTCTTCTTTCCTGCTGGGTTGGAGGGGTTTGATCAACATGTGCCAAGAAAGTCTGAATCAGTTTCATCCATTCTGTATAACTCTTATATCTTTAAACAATTACATAAGCCAAATTCCTTATTATATTCCACAGCTGTAATGCAAGACCAACCACATCAAGGTTTTAAGAAATTGAAGTCTTATTTTGATGCAGTAGAAGGCCCCAAAATTCATTCATAAATGTACAAATTAATGTTTTATTTATTGTTGATATTTTCAAGATTGGATCTCCACTGGGAAGATCGAGATGAGCAAAGCTTACTTAGGTAACATTTGAAATTCAAGTAACTAATGACAAACAAAAGGTTAGTCTAAGTCTTTAATTGCCTTCTGAAGAGCAAAAAGCTATGAATCTACATCATGCCGAAGAACCATTAGGCTAGTCCTAGGATGAAAAGGATGAGTAGGATGCAGTAAGGGACACATGGTATTTAAGACAAGTGGCCCAGTGCATACACAACCGAATGAGCTTTACCAATGTCCTTGTTCTGACAAATAACTGATGCCTGAAGAAGACAGAAACAAGTCAAGACATAAGCATTCCATGCTCACTTTTTTCATATTACTCATTATTTCACAGGTTCCTACCTTTCATTTCCTAACATGTTCCCCCAAGTCTGATGAGTCTCGATCTACTTATCACACCCTATATGGGAGACAGAGGAATAAAGTACCTCACCAGCCATATATCTTTCCTAACTCTGTTGTAACCTTTTCCAAGATGAAGAACAAGAAAGGACAATGCAGGAGAATTGCTGTATCCATTGGGAAAAAATGTCCGGTGGTTCTTTAACAGCTTCCAACATGCTACATGCATTTTTGACCACTGTTCAGAACTGATCTGATGTTTTCAGAGAGCCACCTTCTCCAATTCTGATCTCCTTTCTCAGTAAGAGCAACCAATTCAGTATCAAGCATATGTAAAGTTGGGATTGTTTTTCTCTCAAAATACATTTTGATACTGCAAAATTGAGTTTCACTTGCCATTATCCAGTCACCCAGTACAGCGAGATTCTTCCCTTGAATAGCTTGTCATCATCAAACTGTCATATCACGATGGACAATAATCTTCAGAACAAAAAGAAAACTGCCTCTCAGAAGTTCAAATTATGAATTAATGTTTAGTAAAATTCCTAATCACAATCCTCAAAAGACTCAATTTCTTCCAGCTAATTAACAGGACAGAAAAGGTTTTAAAACACATCACAAATCACATTCATCGACTGTTCAGCCCTCTCTCTAAAGCATTAGAAGAAGCAGAAATCAGAAAGAGAAGATGCCTGCAGAGGTCAAACTGTGTGATTATTCTTAAAAGCACCCATAGGCCCCAACACCCAATGACTTAAAGTTCACTATTCCAAAATACACAAAAGCAGATCCCAAACAATAGAGCTCTTTTAAAACTTTGTAACAGAGTTACACAGAACTTAAGTTTAAAGATACATATGCTTATGTACTTAAATAAAATGCCAAAGCATTCCTTGGGTATTATTGCATCCAATGTGATTCTATTAGAAACTTAAGTAATCTAATTGCACAAGTACACTCCAGATTTTACTGTTAAAAACTGCCTACTCAAAAGACAGATTCCTCAGATTCAAACCAACCCTACTATGTGCCTTTACTAAAGGCTAAAAGGTCAATATGTGGGTTTCCAAAGCTTTTACCCTTTAATATACAAAATAACATTACAACGTTGAGACCATACAATTTCAGTTAGCAAGGTGGTAACACTGTCCTCCCAAAGTGAAAGTGCTGTGAAAACATACAATTTCTCATATGATGAGCACAAGAACAGCACAATGGCAATTAGGGATGGGGGAAAACATGAAATTCTCTCTCAAGTTCCTACCTCATTTCAGTTAATCTGTGCCTAACGCGTCTTTGTAATTTCTGTGCAACAGTACATCTGCTTAGTGTTTTATGTTCTCTTGATAACACTACTTTCTGCAAGAATTTTATATTACACAAGAGTGCATCATCCCAAAATCATTTTGTTCCTAACCATTTATGACATTATTAACCAACTGGTTTTACACTGCATTGGATAGGAATAAACATTTTTGACAATTAAAGTTTTCAAAACTTCAGACTGTGTCTTACAATGGGTTGGTTTGTTTGTTTCATTTGAAGCCCATTTTCCTGGCATAAATGTCACTACTATAGTATTTCACAACATGGTTCACACAGACTTGTCTGCAGTTAAATTATTTGTCTATTTAATGTTAGCTATATATTACATGGTTTGCAAAAGACAAAAGTCTGTTCAGATACTGTAAATTTTAAAAGGCTCAGTTCATGTTACTTTGACCTGCTGGGTTCCTATTCTCCAAAGTCAAGCTTGCACAGACTGCTGACATCTTTCAGTTGTCCATCCTCACGCTGCAGACTGTTATGGCTAGAAATAAAGTAATTCTATTATTTCATATACATTACCACAAGTTTGAGTGGCCAGGCTAAATTAGCTCAAGGTGGCATTTGTTACTAACTTATGTAACCCATCTTTAGTTCCACTGAGAGATTACAAACACATTGGCACATCCTGATGAAATGGGCTTATAACATTGGAGGTACAACAAAATGTGAAGCTGGAAAGCATCAAAAATTCTAACACTGCTATTCTAATCTTCTGTACTTCCTTTGTTTCCACAACCAGGCTTCAAGAATATCATTATAAGCCGTTGTGTATGATTTCATACCAATTTTTTCCTTATTTTTCAGAAAGGGGGAAAAGCTTTCATTAATTGCAAGGCCCATACTTTTTAGAATTTATCAGGCATTTAGAGTAGCAGCAAGGTCTAGCAACAACAGCTGATATAGTTCTCATGGTAAGCAATTAACTCCCTCAGAATAAGGGACACGATAAGTTTGCTATGTTTTCTTGAGTTCATTACTAATTGAGAAACCCAAAGATGTGCTAACCGGAACCTGTTGATTAGTTGGCCTGTGGTAAGTTTAACACCAGGTCAAAAAGAAAACACAAAAATCTGTATTCACACAGTGGTAGCTCAACATCTCTCCCATCACTTTCCTTTGGAGCAAATTGGTGGCATACTTCCATGAAACACAACTAAGGAATCACATCTGCAGAGGTCTGCTATCCATTCCTACAGACATCAGTGAAGTATTCCTTTTGCAGTATTTCAGAAAAGATTTTTAGGCAAGTCGCTCACTGACTCTCCCACAAATTCCAGTAACAGAAATACCACTGCAAGTTTTCCAGTTAAACAGTAGGGCCATATATTTTCATTAGAGAAAGAACAGTACTAAAAAATTACCAATTTCTGCTCTGGGGCTTCAGATCCATAAAGCAAGTTTTCAAGGAAGGAATAAGACTCATTGAAAGACTAAATTCCATCTTTACAGACCTGGGGAGGAAGGTAAGGGTGAGGAGGAGATTAAAAAAAAAAAAAAAAATTAAAAGAAAAATTAGTTCGAGAGGTTGTTTTCCCCAATGTTATGAAATGTTACCATCTTACAAACAATTTTACATGTCTTTTCTGTTACCAGCACCATTTACAGTATGTTGTTCTCTTTAGCTGATTTTATTTAACTTACTTGCTGAGTAAGTGCTATTTGAGCTGCTCACATGAAGAAACCATGGAAGTGTCAAAGCAAGTCAAATTCTTGAAAAAATAAGCCCCCAAGGACAACATTCTACTGCTTACTTAAAGAGCAGAATAATAAGCATAACACATTTGCCCATAGACATGTTAAACATTGGAAAGTCTTTAACAGCATGGCCTTATTAATAGGAACTGAACAGAAATAATATGTTGACCCTGAAACAGTCATCAATCTCCTAAACATATGCTCCTTCTCCACTGAAACATTACTTTAAGCAGCTTAATTCAAATCAAGCTAAAAAGTAATTAACCCTATAAAGATTTTATTACAATACCTATTTAACATTTGTTTAAATAATTAACTACATGGACTAATAATTAAAAATATTTCAGAAAAACCTTTATCACAGCAATAAGACGTGCGCAGGACTCCAAGAGTAGAAATCGCCCTATATTCTATGTACCTCTAACACAGACTTAAGTCAATGTTTCACAGCAACTTCAAGACAACACACATCATAAAAAGACTGATTCTTAAATATACCTCTTGAACAGACATGAAATTAAGCTGTAGAACCAGGGAAGAATCTTAGAGAAGCCAAGTTTGCATCTTCAAGAGATACTTCAGTAGCCTGAGCAAACATACTAATTCATTCAAACTTAACTCACATAGTTTGAAACAGGGGAAGACATCTCAGTCAGATGACACAAGGATATCCACATTTTTCAATCCATAGTAGCATTTCTCAAATATGCACTAAGCCTAAACTCAGGCACATGTACAAACAGTAGCCTTTTGTGCATATCTAAGTTTATATCATCACAGACCTGCAATGTACCTGTGAATGGCATGGATAAGAGAGAATATCAGAGTAGTGCCTACAGATATTTTAAAAATTGCTTTCTGTCTGAAATATCAAGACTTTTTTTTTTATTTTTCCCTTCTCATATAAACCAAGCAACTATATACTTGAGACTCAACAGATAGGGGGAAGAGGAGGTGGAATGTTTCCATCTTGACAGCAGAATGCTTCCATGCTTCACGGCTAATTGCAGCCCACATCATTAGTACTAACCTTCTCCCACTCTGTCACCTCTTATCTTGCTGTGAATCATCACAAGATCCTACAGCCCCCAGCCTTCCTCCTGCTTCAAATATGGACTCTTTAAAAGACAAGGGAAAGTTACTTTCCCCAACAGACTGTTCCATCTGATTGTTACTCAGTGTTACAAGGCAGCCCTTTATAGTCTGTAAAAGTTATTCTATTCAGTCAATGGTTCACAAATTAATCTGTAATACGGCAAAAAAGCTCAGTAAAAAAAAGCCAAGGCTCACAGATCACATAAAGGGAAAATGTCTATGAAACATGCATACAATGAAAGACATATGCATGTTGCTGATCCACTAGCTAGATCTCTCAAGGCAAGTTTTTAAAATTTTCACTACAAAAAAACCCCAAATATTACTTTATTTTCTTCTTGGAGGTTCATTTTAGAAACAAACCTCTAAACAATTCTCCCTCTCTTGAAAGATCCCAAAAGAAATAGTTCATTCCATACCAAAACACGGTGAGACTTTTAGCAACCTATCACAAAACCAGTTACGGCATAGTTTTATTACAAATGTTATCTTAAAATACTAGTACAAGACTGCCAAAAGAATTGTTAATATGCAAGTTTACCACATATAATTCTAAAGTACAAGTTAAACCGAAATTCTCTGGTCAAAGCAATGTCTTTATTAAAAAAAAAAGTCCAAATCACTTTATATTTATCTGAAAGAAGCCTGCAACTAAACTCACCAAACAAACAATCCAGAAATGGAATTTAGAATGCTGGATCCAAGCAAGATGCTTGAACTACTACCCTATACAAAACCACATCTGGTTCTAGTTTGGAAACACAACTACTTCATTTCACAAGCATTCTCTGATGCTTACTGGAAGTTAAGAGTCCCAGAATGATTAATGATTACTTAAATACAAATTAGAAAGCATGCTTCAGATGAGACTATCTTCCATTCAAAAAAAAAAGGAATCATAACACAAGTGATTTTTACATTTATGAAACTAATACTGCTGACAAGGCAGCAGGAAACAATAAAACAATAGAACTAAAACAATAAACAATAGTACCAGTTCAAGAGTCTACATATTTAAAACTGACACCTAATCACCACTAATCCTCCTAGAAAACACAAAAATGGCCATTCAGCATCTAAGACTGCTTTTCTATGGTACAGAACAAATAAAAGAAAAATCTCTTTCAGTATCTTCATTCCTCCTTCATGTGTGGGTTTTTTTAAAATATGATACATGAATATTATCTTTTTCTCTTTGCTAATTCTCACAGCAAGAGTGCCTTGCCATCTGCACCATGCAATCACACATAAGTAGGCACAAAAAAAAAATCACTAGAAACAATGCTTTGGTTTGCTCCAGTGACCACAAATGTTTAGAAAAAGGCTCCCACAAAAGTTAGCAAGACCATGGTTTCCAGAGTATGGTTTGAAAAGCACAGATAGGAAAACCAAAAGGGGATACCTATAAATGTTTTACTATTTAATTTATTCTTTCTGCTAAACCACCACCTCAGTTTCATGCTCATTTTTCACTTCAGAAAGGAGAAGAGGATTTAACAATACTGTAGAGGGCAAATGACAAAGCAATAGGAATTAGGAGCAAGAACATTTTCAGACTTAAGCAAGAACGAAGCCAGCCTTAAAAATAAGCATATTCTCCAGCACTGCCCTTTTGTTGGGATCAGACAGACTGTGAATAGTTGACACATGCAAAAGTTGCATTGATCTTCACATATACATCCCTTCTACTCCTCATTTCCCCTCTTCAAAGTTCATCTTTAATATTTTCCTCTAAGCTTGACCACACACTTACAAGATAAATTTGCCTTCAGGCCAAATGCATTTAACATGCCTCATGAATACCTAAGAAGACTGACAAATATCCTTTACCATTTTTTTTCTGGGTTGGATAAAGGGGTGGCTGTTCTCCCCTGTCCAGAAGCAAGCATATGCCATTTCTGCAGCTCTAAGTCCGCAGTGAGCTAAAGTGAAATCAGGAGTGCTCTAACTTCAGGCTCCATGCTCAGACCTCTGCTGGCTGAGGAGGTGGAGACACCTCTGGTTACCACTCTGGCTAGCAATAGACTAAAACTCTCCCACAAGAGTATTGCTGGGAGTATTGCGGGGGAAACAACTTTTTATGCACCCACCACTGCTAACTTGCACAGCTCATCTTACAGCTCTGGTGACTCTCCAAGCCCTTTCATGAACCTCCATGACTGACAGCATTTTGGCTTCACTATCCACTCCAAAAATCTCACTTCAAAGTTTGAAACTTTGGAAGAAATGTTTCTCCATTTTGGTTTCACGGAAATAACCCCATTGTAATTACAATTCCATTACATAACCCCAACTGCTTTGGCAATTGAATAATTTCAAAGATAAGACTGAAGTTCATACCAGACAAGACAGGTTATGAACGTTTCTGTTTACATGGAAGGTTAGACAGGTATTTCTGGTCATTCAGCCTATGCTTTTGGCTCAGAAAATATGTTAGGCCAAGGGGACATACCACTAGTGTACTAGAAGGCAAGGCATTCTGATACTTCGCACAGCAGAAAACACCTAGAATATCAAACACATGTTAAACACACATACTGTAAACTCTCATTTAGCAGTATAAATCAAGCAGTATGCCAGAAAAATTCTGGGGTTCTTTTTTACAGCTTTATAAAAAAGAAATACCAGCCATGAAGGTCCTTCTAGAATACCGGAGCTCCTGCAAGCTTTGTCTCCACTCAAACAAATAGCAGCAGCACAAGTAGCATGTTGGAATTAACATCTTAGAAAGCAAAGAGAGAAAAGTGCAGAAGCATTAAAAGAATAAAATTTATTGTAATAAAAGTAGGAAAACAGTAAAAAAATAGAATATCCCAATTTCTACTAAATTACAATCTCCCAAAAGAAAACATATGCACTCATGCAATACTATCTTTGTAAGTGAAATGGAGTTCAAAAACACACTCAGTCCCATTCCTCTTCACATACTTTTAATTCATCAAATTGGACAGCAAGATCTAATCACTTCATCACATGAGAGCAAACTATTAGGTACTTATCTTCAAAAGCTTGCCTTGTTGGCAGCACCACCAAAGTTAATACTGAAATTGTTAATTTGCCTAGAAACCTATTAAACTAGACTAAATTATTCTCAGATAAGCTAGAAGGCTTTATAAGCTTCTTTTGTTTGGCTTTAAAAAAAAAAAAAAGCAACAGCAACAAACTGTCAAATTATGAGACATTCAATACTCCCAAAGGCAATGACTTGATTAAGGGAAAGCATTTCAGCGCTATGGTCACGTCAACCCAGTTCACAGGATAATGTTTCAAGAACAGTATACAATTCTAGATATTTTGCCAGGAAAACACCTTCTCTCACTTTTAAGAGCACAAACTGCTGAAGGTTTATTGATAAATGAGATGCTGAAAAAAATCTTGGCTCTGAGGTTGTCAGTGGGAGTACAGCTGAAATAAGGTTTTACCTATGAAATGATTGATTCAACACTGGGATACAAAAAAATCTAATGTTATTAATATGTTTCCAAACACATGGATACAAGGCATTTTGTGCACCAGAGACAAAACCACATCTTCAGACAGTGATCAAACACTCAAGAGTGGTTCAGTCAATAGACAAGGTGCAGTATTTCTGTCTGTCAGCATGGGAATAAAACCCTGCAAGATACTCCTACTAGCAACAGTAAAAAGACAAGGCTGGGCTCCACTTTCCTAAAAACTAAACCCCATTTTTTGAAGGAATCAAAAACTCTATTTTCCAAGAAATTATATCCTCCTCAGTTTACATCTGTCATTCAAATGCCAGAAGAGTCAAAAATCTTACATTGATTTGGTTTGCTCTGGAAACACTTTTGGATTTATTTGATGTGTTAGAACAAGATTCTATCATTTTCAAATCCCACTTTTTGACTTCATTCCTTTTTACTCTACACTACTAATTCTCAGAATTACAGAAATCCTTTGCACGCTCTGACTGACCAAAATCAACTCAAAGGTAACACAATAAATAGCTGATTAACTTTTTTAATATTAAAACCCATTACATGTGCCACATTTTGCAAAAAAGAGACCACTGCTGCTGCAAAATTTCCTCCAAAGTCCCCTCCCTCCTCCTCACCCCCCCAAAAAATAAATGCAAAGAAATGCCAGTGCTTCAAAGAAAACACAGATATGCCATTGATGCACTCTGTATGAATTATGTATTGTTCAATGACAATACATTAAGAGGAAAACAAATAGTGAAAATGTCAATACAGTGAAAATTCAAGAGAAAAAATATTTGCTGTATTTCCTCTCCACTTTGCAGAAATTGAGAGTAACAAGCATAATCTCTGTTCAATTGGTCTCATATCTCCAAGTACCTTCATGTTCTGAAAAGCCCTTTTACACTTTATTTCCAAGTGAAACAAAATGCCTTTCAATTTGTTGTCCAAGACATATCAATCTTACAGTATAACAGTGGAAAACAGTGAGGAAAATGGTTACATTTATAATAAGCAGGCATATTATAAATTCATACACTTATTTCTTTCCCTTACCAATGGAATTTTTATATATATTTAAAAACCAGAAAAGTAAGTCAGATCTTTTTCCAAGACAAAAACTACTACATAAGGAAACAGGGAAGATATGCATTTTAATTTAAGGAACCCAAGATCCCATCCCCACACTCTTTACATAGTTTTATAGCAATTATGCACAAGGTTTGCATAAACACTTCAAAATCATCAAAAGCTGTTTTATCAAAACAGCACTTACGTTTTACATATGTTTCGACACAAATTAGTATTCAGAATTAAACAGCAAGTTGATAAAAAAAAAGTTGATATAAGCTGTCATTTTAAATTCTAACCGGATAAAGAACTGATGTAAAGGAAGGCACACAAAGAATGGGCCAAAGTGATAGACAGCTCCTTTCCAAATACTTTTTGTAATTTAATTATCTTATTAATTCTCTTACTGCCTTAGATTCCTAGCTACTCATGACAAATTTTATCCCTACTAGAAAGCTTCAATAACAATTACTGTGGCAGTAAGACACAAGGATATTGTGAAGTAAGGACAACAATAATACATTGAATAGTAAAGACAGTAAAAAGATCAATGGATGTAGCCGGGCCTTCTGCAGACACATTTGCAAATAATAAAAATATGATCTTAATTTATAACCACGGAAAGCTACAGCAATGAATTGATACAGACACTATGAAGACAGATCCTGACGCTCAAGCGACATCCACAATAACATTTATGTCCTGACAATCAGCATATTCCTGACACTAAAACATACACACAACATGAATGCTTCCACCAGTATCAAGAACTTACATCTTTCAATGAAGTGCATCACCACACCAAATATAACATAATCGGCACTAGCAGTATTTTTAATACTGCAATTACTGTCAGGAATGACAAATGGAGGGACTTCAAACCCAAAAGGTCAAGTGGAGAGGAGTTGAAGAGTGAATAAAGAACCAACTGACCTAATTCCAGGAAGAAAAGATGTTGGCTTTTCTCTCCTAAGTGACTGGAGACTTCTCAAAATGGTGCCTTTCTCGAGATGCTGAGCTTCAAACAAAACAACTTCACAGGGCCTCACGTTCTTAGGGGAGTGGGCTAAACCAACAGAAATCATGGGCTTCAGCATCACATTAAAGTGGGTTTGAATAAGATGGTGCCTGCTCTCTGTCTAGAGAGCGAGGAGGACAGATTGCAGTTAAGAGTCTGCACAGATTTATGAAAGGCTGCAGACAGCTGCCAAATTTCAGATGCCTCTCTCAACACTGGGCTCCTTTCACTTAGTCTTTGTTTTCTCTGTTTGAAAAAATAATGCAAATACACATAACAGTTTGGCTATTTCTCCTAGAGCATGGCACTTCAATTATGCTTGTTAGGGTAGTATTTCAGATATACGAACAGATAAATAGCATCACACTTCTAGCAAAGCACTTATCACATCTTTGACAAGGTTCAAATACACTTCAGATGAGTGACAAAAACTACAGATTGCACGCAACTACACAAAATGCTGGGGTTTGACCAATTAAGCAGTAATTGTGGAGGATTCCACGGGCAACAGCAATCAATTCCCTAAAGAGGAACAAGAATTTGAGGGAAGACATTCATTATCAGAAGACAAGACAGGCCAGAATAAGCCTAGCAGTGAGTGACTCATGGGTGCCAGTCAGTAGATAAGGAAATTACTTGTTCATGAACTGTTCTAATGTCCCTAACTTTAACAGCTTGAGGCAATACAAAGCTGTGGGGAAAAAAAAAGAAAAAAAAAAGATCCCAGCTGCAAATTCATCACTTTTATGAAATAAGGAAAGGAAAAAAATCCCCAATGTTTTATTTCACTTCAGATGTAGCCCAACTGGAAAGGAATGGTTTAACCTGTTACAGTAGCTCCAAATTTTAAGCAGTTTAACAAGGACTGTTTGGGGCTTCTTTTAAAATACATCAATATCTATATAAACACATAAAATGTACGTACACACATGCACATATATAAAATGCAATTTTAATTTGGCGGAGCATTTGGGGGTACCTGGATTTCTACAGGTCTAAAAGGAACTAAAAAGGAAACAGGGTAACTTCCCATCATTTGACTGGAAAGGCAGACGGCAGACATAAAAACATTACATTTATCATGCTCAGAAGCAGAAAACAGACAAGAAAAACAAGGGGAACACTGGTATGGTACTATGACACAACGTCAATGGCTTAGTTGCTTTATCATAGAGCAACAAAAGGCATTAAAAGTAGCTTATTCTGATTTCCAGTAGTGCTACAGCTTCTCCTTTTAAAATGGAAAACCTTAGTGAAACCTGGCAGATATTTCTTTATTGAAATAAACCAATCACTCCTCCCATGCTGAGAAACAATGATGTAGAAGAACACAATCTAGAACTCCTTTAAACACTTTCTCCTGAATTTCTCAGCCTTGAACTAATTCCCCACTTCTTAGCTCCAGTATCAAATCTGTAATACTGCATCAATTCACAGAAAAAAAAAAAAGAGCATGCCACTTGTACTGCTTTGGCTGTCCAACAATCCTTTCCAACCCTGAACTGTTGATCACAAGTGTGGCTCTTTTCAAGGATTCTCCTGGAGGGTGGGATTATAAGGCTCTTCAATTTAAATTTATATGTTAAAAACCAACACACAGAGATAGGTAGTGGCCCAAATCTGAGCTTTTCCACTGGAGAATCTAGAAAGATGTAGTGCTTTAACTGGTGGTACCCCTCCCACTGCTGTCCATGGCTGAAAGGACCAGAGGTGTTTTCTTTACCCGATTTCTCAAGTTCATGTAATCTCTCAGAGCAGCCCTCAGAATATCCTTTAAAAAATATCCCCTTCACAGATCACTCTTCAGAACAGCATATGCTATTAGAAATGAAGGCACAGCTCTCACCACACCACTTATCCTCAGAGATGTATCACCAAAAGCATGAAGCCTGCAAGGAAAAAAAAAGGACACTAAAGTTTATTAAGTCTTTCTGAGGAGGAAAAGAATTTTAACAAGTTGTGCACCTCTTATTTCCACTGTCAAGAACAGATGCTAGAAGGCCAGTGAAAAGGGGTGAAATGAATCTTAAGAGCCCATTAGTAATACTGTGCTTGAGAAATGCAAAGTTCTACATTAGTCAAAATTCAGACATTGGTATCATAGAAAATGCTGCAGCATCTGCAATACTTAGTCCCCAAAAAGTTATAAATAAAATCACAGGCAGTGACATAATAAATAACATTCATACAATTACTCTCTATCACACTTGTCAATAGGAAGCAGAAGCACAGCATGGGAGCAGCTGAACATTTATTCTGAAAAAGTCTGGAACAAGTAGGAGCATGGTGAAGGGGAATGGAAAGAGAGAGCTAAATGAAAAAGCACGAGAACACCAGTGGAAGATGTTCCATGGGCTGGAGACATACTGAGGAAGCAGCATTAAAACGCTTATTTCAGGAAAAACAGTATGCAAGAAAACAGCTTCTGAAAGAATGCCTTGGGCTACTCAGCAGAACGTAACAACTGTTGGGCAACAGAGCTATATTTAAAAGAAATGCTAGTAAATCATTTGCATAGCTGTGTGCAGCCAGAAGTGTCAACAAACTAATCTTTGTAAATTCAAATAGAAATAATACACTATGGAACCATGCATGCTATATTATGCGAGACAGTTTCATAAGTTTTCCAAGGGATTTTCCAAACACACTTAACTGTCAGACCCTGCCAATAGATGTTTTTGGGTTTTTCCCCCCCAAAAGAAGAAAACATAATATGCTTATTATTTCAGCATCCCAAAAAAAGTAGAAACTCTTAAGCATAAGATTTAATCATTGGGAAGTGAAATGATTTAACTTCAAAAGAAGGGTAATTTGCTAGGTATTTGCATAGTGCTTTGAAGGAATCTACACCAGCAAGGGCCACAGGCATTAAGAAACTGCCCAAATATATTTTGAAACAAAATCTATCATACAACTAATAATCAATTAAATATTCTTCCCTGGTTTTAGGAAGAGAGCCTTACCCTCTCAAATTATTAAGCTAATTTCAAACTGTCATTCTCCAGCCCTTAGTCTAACCTTGAAGTGCTTCAAGTACTTGATACTGGAGAATAAAATTAGTTAATAAAGAAGAGAATATCTGCAAACTTCGCTTTTCCCTTCCTTCTCCCCACTAATCCATCACAACAAGTTGGGAAGGGAAGATGTAGCTGAATTACTTCCAGCTGGACCAGGTTTTGATACATCTCACAAAAAACACCAATGGCAAAGCTGGAGATTGGACAGTCCATGTTTCATGCCTACTCATTTTGAATCAAAGGCAGAGCTGCATCCACCAGGCTTCCAGATACCAAAGGAGGTGGTCAGGCACTATTTCTGTTCAAGGAATGATACTGCAAACCTCATTTAAGGTCATTTCCAACCCAAACTATTCTACGATTTGCTTCTGACATGCAATATTCTCTATCAGGGCTCTGTATTCCCAGAGCTAACGGGCAAGAACCTACACCAGGATTAAAAAGATCAAGTTCTCACTGGCCAGTAGGAACAGCTTAGTCTGGAGAGTACACCAATTTACCTACTGTTACATGTGAACTTGAAAATATGAAAGATTAGTAGCTGTACATAAAAATCTCTAGAAAAAAGTACTTGAAATGAGGCTTTGACGGGGTTTTGCTCATGATCTCACCCTACAAACTATTGGTAACAAGCTAAAACTAGTGCAATAGCTGCAGAGAAGTTAACAATCAATATGTTTAGTTTATTTTTTCAATTAAAGAGTTATCTTTCACATGAAGAAATTCATCAGTTTAGAAGTCTTTTAAATTAACATAGAGATCTCACTGTAGAGGAAAAAAAAATACAACAGTACTTGTGACGGCCATCTCATGTATGTCTCAACTTAGAAAATTTTTCAATGTTTACTGAGGTTTGCCTATCTAAAGGCTCATAGGAAGAAAGTTTACCTTGCCATTTTTTGGGCCAGAAACATGCTCCAATTTCAGATAATAGGCAAGACATTTTAGGATGTTGAACACCCACAAATGTTCAGTACAGAATCACAAGCTGCTTGCTTAAGCGAATGAGATAAAACTCTTTATTAGACCGAACATTATTAGAACTGCTAGTAAGTATTTGCTATCAAATCTGAATTCATTTGGCTTTTCTAGGAAGTTCATAATTCTTACAATTACTTGCCAATATTACAATATATCATCTCATACATCAATGCAAACCACAGCATAGTTCCAATCCTCACACCTAGACAATATGTATTGTGACCTCTAACAAAGTGCTCACTGAAAAACAAAGAGAGAGACGAAAAGAATGACTTCGCTATTGTTCTCAAATCATAATATCACTGACTCTTCACAAACACATCCCCATTGCTTTGGGGACAGGAAGAAAGACTGGAGGTGGAACGCATTAGGCCTACTAATTAGTTTGATTTGGAGAAAACCATTCCCCATATTAAAGCTCAGAAAAAGTATCACCCATTGTCATGTTATAATGAAGTCTGTAAAGAAACCTGCCAAACACAGCAATTAGATTCTTTTCCCAAAGCAGTATTAGCTCTACATTTTAATCCTCTGAATGTGTGACTTAATCATGGCCATTGGATATATATCAGTGGAAGTTTTCCCTCTAAGATTTTTTGTTCTCACGTGCATTACGTTAATCTTTCTACGTCAGGAGATCAATTTCTCTAAAGCAACACACACTATCAGCAACAAAGACACTGAAGCCACCTGAACCAACAGTTTCAAACACACAGATGCAAAATTCCACTGAACACAGAGTACATTAGTGCCTGCCTGCATTATCTTCCATTTTCACTCATTCTCTTCCTCAGTATTTATTTTACTTATATAGACCCCGCAAAAATTATACCCTGATGATAGCTGGCAACTCTAACTACAGAGTAATAGCGTCCTGTAACTCAAGAAGGGAACTACTGCCATTTCCAAGGTCCTAAACTAATACCCAGTTCAGAAAGTCCAAAGTGGAAGAGAAATGATACACCTCAACATTAAGTTATCCTGACTCTGGCTCTATCAGAATCTGGCTGTTGAACCTCCCATGTCAGTCAAAATCCACTGTTAGTTTCACCTATGGTAGGAACATGCACCTTTCTTTCTACAAGTTTGAAGTGTTCCCAGTCTAATGAAAAAGTCAAATAATATGAGAAAACAAATCAACAGTGTTTGTAAAGCAGCCCCTGCCCTAGGACACAAAAGAAACCCAAGTGATCTGTGCTCACAATTCCCAGGCAACACAAACTGGGCTCAGAATGATGTTTTTCACATCCCCAAGTAACATCAAATTACACGAGTTCAGCAGACAAAGCAGTAAGATGCTACCTATCAGGCAAATAGTACTCTAAAGAGGCGTTTTTAAGGCAGGAAAAGCAAAGGAAATCTTAGCTGAGAGTTGTCAATTCCAGCGTCTATTTAATTCCAGCCCAGTGGCAGTCTGAGCCATCGGGGGCTACACACAGAGAACTGCAGAAAATACCACCTTACACTTGCTGAGAATAAAACAAATTGCCCATATGCCATTAACAATAATACCTTTAGATTTCGTTGTTTTTCTTTTTTATCTATGCTTTCCTCTACAACGCTAAGCGTGTACTCCGTTTGAAGTGGAAAATAAAAGCGAAGAAGCGCCAATTGGCTGCGGCAGCACGGGAGCGACCCCGGGCACAGCCGCCGCTCCCGGTGCCCGCCCGCGGCACAGGCCGGGCGGCCGCAGCTCTCATCGGAAAACTCATTTATACACCGGGCAGAAACATTTCTCTTACCAAACACCGGCCTCCCCGAGCTCTCACGATCTCGCATGACACCCGCACACACGAACCCAAAGGCCAAAGCTGCCGCCCTCGCTGCGGGCAGCTCTCCCTGTCCAGCGCCCAGACCCTATCGATCCGCTCTCTCATTCTTTCGGCCACGCACATGCAGGGGAGAAGCCGCCCGCCGCGCTCGCCCCTTCCCCCGGCCCGCCGCCACGGGGAGCCGAGCGCCGCTCCCGACCCGCCGCCGCTCCGGCTCCCCGCCCGCTCCTCTTCAGGCCGCCCGCCGACACTCACTCACCCAGCTCGCCCCGGGACTCCTCCCGCTTC
>VZTY01010485.1:226886-276639 GCA_013400935.1 Turnix velox | reverse complement strand
GGCCACCCGCCCACAGGGCGGTGACTTCTCCTCCTGCCGCCGCTTCGGCTCTGAGGCGCCGGGCCCGACCGACGCCCCACCTACATGCGTCCTTTCCTGATTGGGAGGTCCTCCTCAAGTCCCGCCCATGTTCCCACGTCTATTGGTCAGAGGCGCCTCGGCGCTAGAGGAAAGGCATAACACTACTGGTCGGACTAGCTGTCAATGTTCCAGTTTGCCGGTTGGCAGTAACGCTCTGGGACAAGAAAGGACCTAAGGCTGCAATAGCTGTGCCTGACTAAGGCCGGGAAACAGCATTTCATCTTTCTTCGCTGTGCAGCCCTAGTCTGAGGGGGCTAAAGCAGCTTTGCTGTAGGCTTCCCGCAGAGGTTCCGAGTTAACTGTTCCTACTTGTGGTCTCAGGGATTAAGAGCAAGCCCGCTCTCCCCTGCATCAGGCACCTGGTGGAGCATCCTCGACGGGTGAGGTCCTCCAGCGGCCTCCCAGCGACGCTGGCAGAAGCGTTCCGGCACCGAGATGGCGGCGGTGGCTCAGCTGACGGCCGCGGGGCGCTGCTGGTTGTGGCTGCTGGTGGGGCTACAGGCGGTGAGAGGCCGTTTCGGGGCTGAGCGCGGTTGCGATTTCCTGAGAGAAGGGAGGGGTTGTAAGGGCGGAACCGAGAGGAGGCGGAGGCAGCCCCAGCGGGCCCATCCTGACCCGGCTTATCCCCGAGGCGTCTTCCCGTGCCTCGTCCCTCTCCTGCCTCCACGGCCGCCTCTTTTCCTCTCTTTGAGAGGGCTTCTGCCCTTTTTTCTCCTACTGTCGCTGCTTTGCTCCTCTAGGCTGCCAGAGCGGTCTTCTGCAGCCCAAAGGCCCCCCAGCTTTAGCTCGGGGAAAGCGGCGATCGCTGCTGGTGTTGCCGTGGGCCTTGAAATAAACGGACAGGCACCACTGTCCTTTGGTGATGGGCGCTGTGTCTTGCGGTGGTGCTCCTCATCCAGGCTGTTGGGAGTAACTGTTCGATGTGGGTTTGGAAAGCAAAGCGAGGCTGGGTTTGGTTTGTAACTGCACGCTGTCATCTTCGGGGCTTCCCAGCCCTCCAGGTTTCCTGGTCGGTCAGTCTGTCAGCCTATCAGTCTGTCAGTTAGTCATTCTTCCCTCTTCCAGTGTACCCCATGCCCTTAAAGTTCTGACCCTCCTTAGCTCCAGACACGAGGTTATACAGAAGATCTATTGAAGTGCATCACTCGAGTAACTATGAAGTACTTCCTAAAGCAGTTTGCATCAATATTGCATTTGCTGTAATGTATTAAGATGTCTGATGTGCAAGCAAAGCAGTCATATAACCCATACCTATGTAGTGGAAGGTTTAAAGGAGAGCATGCTGCTGAAATAAGAAACATCACCATCTTAATAACTGGTGTTCCCTTGTCCTAATTGCGAATAAGCTTCTGAAATGTGAAGATTCTTTTCTACCCCTACACAGAGATCTATAACTAGTTTACTTACTATTTTGGATAGTACAATAGCTATGATACTAAAAATTTCTCCATTCTCTCACTGCCTTTGATTTTATTCTTAAGCTGTTTAGATAAATAACAGATTATTCCTGTAGAATAAGGTCCCATTTTTGCTTTCCTCTTTTCATATCTAGTAAACAATTTAGCTGTGTCCTGTAGAAAGAAGAAAAGTAATATATTATACTTTTCTGTGCATACTTTTTTAGCAGATACAGATAAACACAATAATGAGGCACTTAATGTATTTTCTACTAATTCCTAATCCATAAAATTTTCTATCTTTTGCATTGTTTCCATGATTTTCCTTTAACATTAATGCAGTCATTAAATCAAAATCATACCTGTATGCCTCATTAAGCAGTTTGGGCTATTTTATTAGCCTCTGGTTGTGCTTTTCCCAAGTTTAGCTTTTATTCTTATTTTCAAGTGTTTTTGATGGTAAGAAATTTACTGAAATTGTATTGAAAGAGCAAGCTTTAAAGAGCTGTGGTCATGTACACTTCAGCTGATTAATTATCTTGGGTTTTTTTTTTCTTTAATTTGGAGCTAGCAGTAGGAAAACAGAATTGTCAGAAGTGTATATGAATTAATTTGGATAGGTCTGATATCTTAAAATCTATGCAAGTGTCTAGAATTCACTGATAGTTTATGCCCACTCTTGAAAATAAGATGGTGTTTTGCACTTCTGGATAGACCACTAGGCATTAGTGTAAAATGGTCACAAGAGACTTAGTTGTTTTTCCTAACCAGTACAGCACTTAAAAATCTTCCTTTTTTAAGCAACTAATGTAATGCTTAAGTGCAACATTATATTGGTTTTTCAGGTAAGTGTTTATGGAGCACAGTTGTCATCAGAGGCTTGCAGAGAGCTGGGCTTCTCCAGTAACTTGCTATGCAGTTCTTGCAACCTTCTTGGACAGTTTAATCTGAATCAGCTGGATCCATTCTGCAGGCAGTGCTGCCAAGAGGAAGCTCAGTTTGAAACCAGAAAGGTGGGTTTTGAACCAAATCCTGTGGGGATTTGCAGGGAATTAATTAATTATCTTTAATATTGAGAGACAATTAATGTAAGAGTTAAGGCTTTAAGTCATGCTATTTTGTATATTGACAAAATAATGCTTCTAGTAATATTTTAGTATAATGCTTATGGAACTCTATGTTTAAGACTTTTCTTTGCTAAATATGTGCATCTTATAAACACTCTGGTTCTTTTATATACATGCATGTAGATAACTATAAATATACACACACTCAAAATCTGAAAAAATTGAGAATAAAATCTAATGAAATGTACTAAAAGTGATAGAAAAAATAAGAAAGTATTTCCAGCTGAGGTGTGGTTGTTGTGGCAGCAGGAAGGCTTTCTGTGTTCAAATAAGATGCAGATCCTTTTGTTTGCTTAGGTAATTTTATTACAAGTTTGCTTCTTTGTGTGTTAGATTTAACATAAGAACTTGTGGAGCAGGGTAATTTCTGTTGCCAGTTGTTGGGAAAATAAAGTGGAAGAATTATGTTGCATTTCTATCAGTGTGACTTCTGAGGGGAAAAAAGACATGAATCATAGAATGGTTTGGGTTGGAAGGGACCTTAAAGATCATCTGCTATGGGCAGGAACACGTCCCACTAGACCGGGTTGCTCAATGCCTCATCCAGCCTGGTCTTAAATGACTCCAGTGTGGGGCAATCCACAATCTCTGTGCAACCTGTTCTACTGTCTCACCACCCTCACAGGAAAGATGATCTTTAAGGTCCCTTCCAAACCAAACCATTCTATAATTCTAAATAGGAACAACTTGCTGCTATAGCATAATTCACTGCACATCTTTATCTTTGCTCACTTCTGTGTTGGTTTTGAAGAAATTTAATGCAAATGAGATTTGGAGCCACCATGTTTAGTATCAGCTTGAACTGTAAGAGTTGTTATGATTCTGTCTTCATGGATTTTCATATCCACGTTTGAATGCAGACTTTCTGTGCTCTCTGTGCAAGTTGAAAAGTTGGTCTGTTTTCTAATATGCTTTTGAATGCTAATTTTATATGCTGTTTTTTTATATTGTTAACCACTGCTTGGAAATGTGTATTTTGGATTTGCTGAGATTTTTTTTTTAGTGCTGGTTATAAGGGTGTCCGTCATTGAGCTTAAGATTTTAGTCTTACATAAAATTTAATAATTTGATTTATAGTAGCTTTTTGCTAAAATACTATTTTCATTATACTAATGCAAAATAAAGAAGCTGAATGCTGCCTTTTGCTATATATTGTCCTTTTCCTTAGATTTTTTTCAGGTTACCATAGAAATCTTTCTAATGAAAATCTGATAGCATCCATGAATGGATGCTGAAAGTCCTAAAAGTGTTCTTTTTTGGTATTTTTATACCCTCTTGCTAGAATAACTTTTTCAGCCTTACTCTATAAACGTATATGTAGGTGTAAGATGCCTGACTGGCACCTTAGATGTTGCTGAGTTCCATGGCAGTTGGTGCCCAGGGTTTTGCTAATGCTGTGACTAAAGTACAGGAGCTTCTCTTTTTTCTGAGCTATGGTCTCGGTAGATGACCGGCATTGTTCTTTGTATGAGCAGATCCTGGTTCCCCTGATGTGATGCAGCATGTTGGTAGTCTGTGCAAAACAGATTGGAAAGCTATTAGAATTCCAGAATGGACCTGAGGATTTTAAGTTAGTTCTCCTTGTAAGTATGTGGCTGATGTTAGAAAAAGAGTTAGTTTATTGCATGACTTGCACCTGAGTTTTAAATGAGAATTTAAAATTGAAGGTAAGGAGGATAGCATGTATATCTGAGAATTTCAATGTATCATTCCTACTTTTCCCAAACAATCTGGGGAATATGACTAGTCCTAAAAACACTGTGCTGCACAGCATATGTGCAACCTCAAATGAGGTGTTTACTGATTTCATCTATTTAATGTCCTTGAAAGATATTTATTAATCCTGGTCTTGTTATTGGTTCATTATTGTGTGAGTTGACATTGTAGAAAATAGCTTTGTAACCCAGTATTTGTCTTGCTCTTAACTTCTGCTGACACCTCCCCTGTGAATATTTTAACTACTTCATGATTGTACTGTAGGAAAAATGAAAAAAAAAATTATCTTCCCTTTTATAGAGGTTTTATATTTGCTTTTGGACTAACTCAGAAGCTAGCTTCAAAGGTATTGCTTTAAACAGCTGCGAGTTTGAAGCCTCAGCCTATGAGATGCAGAGTGCTGCTGGTGTGCGAAATGTGGAAGGCTGAAATGGAGGTGAAGCTAACTGTGCATGAAATTGTAGTAGCAGGAGAGACTGTCCATATTTTGCAGCAGTTGAAAATAGCCACACTCCAGTTTCACTTATGCTGTGTGATCATTCCTGACGTAGCTCTAAGCATATTCCATTAATTGAGCACTATAATCTGAGATTTATCTCAACAATATATGCATGTCAAATTCCAGATTGATTTTAAGAATCAACTCTGTGATGAGATTTGCAGTTCATTAAATTTCACAGTTGCACGGTGCAGGATGGCTCCAGCCCTTAAAAGGCAGCAGTGTTTGTAAACGGAGCTTTGAAATCTATTTTGCTCACTAAGATGTGTTGGACTTCAGCATTTTAAATTTCTACTGTCAGGTGTTTGTCATGATGTAATGTTATGGTGTTCTGTGAGTTAGATAACCTGACGTCAGGTGGAAGCAAAAGTTGTCCAGGAAAGTTGAGATATGAAAATGGATGGTTTAGATGGCAAGTTGTCATGGGTATCATTACACATAGGTAACATGATAGACATGTCTGATAGTTTATGATTCTACTGTAAAACAGGGCAAACACAATGGTGCAGAAATACCTTTAAACATAGAGAGGGGTAATTGTTCCACTGTACAAATTTAAGCAAAATCATCTAAAATCCTGAGATTTTTAGCAACTTACCTCCCCACATGAAAGATGGTAAGCTCTCAGAACTTGGTTATAAATATATTGGAATACCTGGCTCCTACATTAATAAGATTGGGAGAAATTTGGAATTTTTTTTTTCACTAGATCTGTACAATCTAAATAACTAAAACATTTTAGAAACTTGAAATGGATTATTGTCACAACTTGACATTCTTCCCATGCTAGTAAATATGAAAATTTCTTTGTTCAGATTTACTTTTTAAAACTCAAAATAGTTTACAATACTCATGTCAACTTTGTAACTAGAATAACTTGAAACACTTGTAATGCTTTAGGCTACTCTTGTTTGACCCAATTTACTTTCATTTTTTTAGGTTTTTTTTTTATCTTTTCATTTCACTAATTAAAGTGCTACTTTCAGAAATTACTGTTGGCTGCCTGCTTCTTCTGCCAGAGGCTCTTAGATGAATAGTTCTAATGAAGCAGTCTCATCTCTAGGCTTTAAACTTAATGGGGTAAAAATAGAAAACTACTTAGAATATATTGACATCTGAGTGGTGTAATGCAAGTCATATCGATACTTTTATAAATGAACAAAAATTTTAGTTTACTTGTAGCTGTTTCTCAGAAGCTCACAACTTTTTGTGTCTTTTGGTGTGTTCTATAAAGTCTTTTGTCTGCTTTGTAAAAATCAAATTGTGTTTTTTCATGGCTGTACTTCTTATTCCTAACAAGCTGTATAAAAATGTTCATTGTTTTTACCAAATGTGATATTTAAAACAGCATAATTCAATGACAACATATTAACATCCACATAATAGTGAGAACTTTGCTATTATGGCTTGCGTATCAGATGATCTCTCTTCAGAGTTTGCTTTTAACTAAAAAGGATCCCATACAGAGGATGAGTTTTAAGGGGAAGTTGGGGAATTGAGATGATCATATTCTTCCTAATTGAGAGAATCTCTTAACCAGAGCACTGTGGATTCAGAATATTATACACAGCCATTCCTTGTACTAAAAATGGGCTGAAGTTCTTCTCAAGAACTTTAAAATGCGCACTCTTCTTTCTTCCTTCCTTCTGTGCATGATGTTATCAGCAATGAAAAGTAACACTGACAAACAGTAATCCTAGATAAGGAAGGTGCAGGAAGCTTGTCAGGATTCTAAGGCACAAATTTACCTCCTTTCGTTTGGATCAGATTCACCAAAGGTTCATCTCTGTCAGATAAACCATGATAAAATACATCATCTGTCTGTAGCAGGGCAAGTCCTACCTGTGGAAAAGCTCTTTCTAGTCTTATCAGTGAAAAAGAAAAGGTTGGGGAAATTATAAATGTACATTTGCTAAATGTGAATTAAAGTTGTTGATGCACATCTGTGCAGGTGAATGGAATAGGTTTAGCAAATTAAGTCTGACCTTCATGTGGATACACATCTAGATAAGATACTGACATTTAACTTTACATTTGTTGAAACAACTCCAAAGAGTAAAAAGTCACTGAGTTTCTTAAATGCACAAAATCAGGTAAATTGTTGATGAGTTCTGTTCTGTGTTTTCTTTGCAATCCTTGTAAGGTGCTTTCTTTTTTAATAAATGTATAGATTGTGGAGAATAAAAGAGGTGTTCAGAGGTTCTGCTTCTGGAGGTGAGTAGATGGTTTGATAGCCAAGTTAGTGGTATGGTGTATTCCAATATTGGAACATAAACCATTAATCTTATACTTTTTAGTTAATTTTGCTCACTAAGTCCAGGTGTACACAGGAGCCTTTTTTTTTGCCACCCTTCTCTCTTTCACTGTGCCTTCCACCCCCACTCAAATAAACTTGCCATTCACAGCTTCCTAATCCAGGCTACAGCTCCAGAGGTCTAATGTTGATTCCCAGCCTCTACATTTCCTCTCTCACCTTTGTGCCAGATCTCTTGCTTACATGACCTTAGCCCAAACCATTCCAGAGAGCAGTGTTACAGGAATACTCTGCCAGGAGTGGAGTAGTTTTAGAGTTGATGGTGGTTGTTAGATTTAAAGTGCAAAAATGTTTATTTAATACTGCATAGAGGAGATGGTTTAACACCATGATTAAAACACTTAGAGGGATGACACGTTTCCTGTGTGCTGAAGACTGCAATAGTGATTCACAACTGTCTTATATACATGCAGAATAAAAAAAGCTGAATCTCCTACTCAAAGCAGTACTCAGTTTTGGAGATCTGCAAGGATACAGATTCTACAACCTGTCTTAGTAAATTGTTACAGCGCTTAAACACCCTCACTGTGAAATTTTTTTTGGTTTTTAACTTCATGTTCAGTTGAAGTTTTGGTGCAAAGAAATGAACGCTTCGATTTTGCTTCAGCTTAGTTAAGAGGAATTTGCCTCTAATAGATGACAGTAATCTTGGGAATAGCACTAATTCATCAGATAGCTGGTTTGTGACTGTTTTGACTCTTTTGTTTCCAAACTCTTCACTGGATAAGGAGTTGGGAATGGGAGCAGTTTCTTTGTTGCTAAATTTACTGATGACATCAGTCGGGAATGATGCGTGTGTAGCAATGACTTTACTGGCTTTCTGCAGCACAGAGCAGTTATTCATTGTGGTCCAGGCAGCCGGGCTTTGCCTGCTCTCTGCTAACATACAAATTCTTGCTGCTTTTTGCCTCCCAGGGAAGTGATTTTTAAAACTTCTTTTAAAACTTCTATCTCTGCAGACACCCTGCATTCACTTCCCCCTAGAAGAGAACATATTTTCTAGTTTACTTCTCAGTATATATTCCTTATTTTCACTAATCCAGTTTTCTAGTAAAAGTGGCAAATTAACTGGTAGTTTTAAGAGTTTAGGAAAAGCAGAAGAAACTTGCATCAAATTTTTTTCTTTCTTCCTTAGTTTCTGAGAGGGAAAATTATCTATCATTAATTTGGTTCACTTCCTGTGTGAGTGCGACACACTAAAAATTCATTAATTTGTGTGCCTTTCAAAATAAGAGGTGGCGCACCCTGCTTTAAAACAATGCCAGCTGGCACACACCAAGCAATTCTGACCAATAAAAATATCAATACCCTTCTTTTCTTTGAAGTAAAACTGTGCTACAGGTGGATATGGGATGAAGAGGATTCATGGTTAGATCTGCTTATATGGTCATATCCAATCAAAGTGGTGGTTAATTTCATAAAAACAAAAATTGCATTGGAAGGAGATTAGTTTTTGGCAAATATTTCGGGGAAGATTGTGTTGTGCCTGAGCCAAGTGAAAAATCCAGAGTTTTTAGCAGGAGGGGTGCCCTGTGTTTGATGGTGAGGGAGAGAACATGGATACCCTGAGATGGCTGTTTACCCTGTGTTAAGGCATGCCCAGTGACTGGAGAAGGGGGAACATAACCCCCATAATCAAAAAGGGGAAAAAAAGAAGATCCAGGAAACTACAGGCCAGTCAGTCTCACCTCTGTGCCTGGGAAAATCATGAAGCAGATCCTCCTAAAGGTGCTGCAAATACACATGGAGGATGACACAGAGGTAATTGGTGGCAACCAACATGGCTTCACCAAGGGCAAATCATACCTGACCAATTTGGTGGCCTTCTATGATGGAGTCACAGCACTGGTGGATAAAGGAAAGGCAACTGACATCATCTACCTGGACTTGTGTAAGGCATTTGACACTGTCCCACATGACATCCTGGTCACCAAACTGGAAAAGAATGGGTTTGATAGATGGACCACTCGCTGGATAAGAAGCTGGTTGAATGGTCGCACTCAAACAGTTGCAGTCAATGGCTCATTATCCAAGTGACGAGTGATGTTACTCAAGGATCAGTAGTGTGACCAGTGCTATTTAACATCTTTGTAGGAGCTGTGGACAGTGGGATTGAGTGCACCCTCAGCAAGTTTGCAGATGACACCAAGCTGTGTGGTGCAGTTGATACCCCTGAAGGAAGGGATGCCATCCAGAGGGACCTTGACAGGCTTGAGAGGTGGGCTCATGCCAACCTCATGAAGTTCAACAAGGCCAACCTGGGTCGGAGCAATCCCAAGCACAGATACAGGCTGGGTGGAGAGTGGCTTGAGTGCAGCTCTGAAGAGAAGGACTTGGGGGTGTCAGTGGATGACAAACTTAACATGAGCCAAGAAGGCTAACCAAATCCTGGGTTGCATTAAAAGAATTGTGACCAGCAGGTTGAGAGGTGATTTTGCCCCTCTAGTGGGCACTGGTGAGGCCTCATCTGGAGTATTGTGTCCAGTTCTGGAGTGCTCAACATAAGAAAGACACTGAGCTGTTGCAGCAGGTCCAGAGGAGGGCCATGAAGATGGTCAAAGGGCTGGAGCAACTGCCTTATGAAGACAGGCTGAAGGAGCTGGGGTTGTTCAGCCTGGAGAAGAGAAGGCTCAGGGGGGACCTCATAGTAGCTTCTCAATACCTGAAGGGGTCCTACAGAAAGGCAGGGGAAGGAGTTTTTAATAAGATATGTGATGGAAGGACACCAATAATGGTTGTAAATTGTAACAGGGTAGATTCAGGCTAGATTTAAGAAAGAAATCCTTTACAATGATGGTAGTGAAGCACTGGAACAGGTTGTCCAAAGAGTGATTTGCTGCCACTTTCTGGAGATGGCCAGGCTTGATTATGCACTGAGTAGCCTGATGTAGTGGGAGTTGTCCCTGCCTATGGCAGGGGGGTTGGAATTTGATGATCTTTAAGGTCTCTTCCAACCCAAACTATTCTGTGATGGCAAACAGCTAAAGTGACAACTTGTGCAGGGTCAGGCTTATTCAGAAGTGCAAAGTATAGGTGCTGCAGAAGTAAAACCAGGGATAATTTCTTGTGTTTTAAAAACCCTTTTTTGTCACTCTGATCTAACACCATTTTCTTATGATCAAGGAGCAAAACTGAACTCTGTTAGGTCCCTTTTTCTCAGTTGGGTTTGACCAGAATCCCTGTTTGATTGTGAGCACTAATGGTTGTAGAGCAGCTGCACAGCAGGAATGTAATTTTTCCTCTGGAGATTTCACTATGAGTAACTGTCCCTTATTTATTTATAAAGGGAACACCACTGGAATTTTGTCTTGCAGAAATTACTTCAATTCTCTTCTGTTAACAGGTGAAATGTTTTATTTCACCAATGGTAAAGTGCCTTGACGTTAATTACTGGAAGAAATGTTTTTATGATGTATGCTTTTATTTAACCCTGTTCTTCTATAAATGGTGGTTTATTCTGCTATAATTACTGCTTTCCTTTATCATAGAAGCAGACATGACTGATAGTGATTTTCCTCATCTCTGCTGTAGAAAGTTGGAAAACTGTCTTCATTATTACATCAGTGTGAGCTATTACAAGATATAAAGGTGCTTACAAAATCTTTTGAATGGAATTTAATTCAAGTTGATGGTTTGTAAAAGAGAAGGGAAAAGTTCAGGTTTTGTCACAGTAGCCTTAGAAAACACACTATTAGATGTTTTAAGAAGAGCTATTTTTCTAGGTGCAGACATGAATTAGGAAATCATGACAGCACTTGTTTAGGTTGTTAAAATGGAGACTGGTAATAGAGAGAGTCTCTATTTCTTTGCTTGTAGTACTCAACCCACTCATATGAGCATTAAAGCAAAGCATAATTGTAAAATGAACTAACTTATGACTTAAGTACTGTATAATGAACTGGTTTGTCATGTTTGTGTGTCTCCAGACTGCTTGGCCCATGGTGTTCTTAGCAATACTTTAACACAGTCAGTGCCTTCACAAGGAATTTTGGAGGCTTTGGATATGACGGGATGGCTTCAGCCATAGGTAGTAACAAGTGTGCTTTTGTTGTGGGTTAAGTGTTTCTTTCAAAAGACACCTTTGTTTAGAGTTAAAAATTAAGCCAATTGATTTCTCTTTATTCCTTGTCCGACCATCTAGAGAGCTGCTGTTTGTCTCAGCATGAATCTGAACTTTTCTTCTACCAGCCCAGTTGGGCTTCCCTTATTTACAGCAGAGTTTTCAGGCTCAAAATATGGACATCAACAATTGAGCTGTTTTCTTTGTTTAAATTTGCACCTATGAAATAATGGCTAGGAGTTACAAACTGAGAGTAGTTTGTAATTGCAAGATGTCTTCTAGGCTTGCTGATAAATTGATATTCAGTGTTTTTTTTAAAGAATGATGGAGACAGTGTCAGTGAAGTTTCCTCCATCTTTGTAATGATTTCACACTTTACATCCAGAGGAGCTTTAATTATGCAAACGTGTTTGTGAGTGCCTTTTAAAATTAAAATTTTTATTTTGGTGGTGGAAAAGGAGCTTTAAAATATTGTTTCATAGCAGTTTTATGTTTTAAGAGTCAAATCCTTGTTTTTTATCTTAAATCTAATGTCTAGTTGAAAATGTGAATGTATTTAAGCAAATTTCTGAGATGCTGTTCTGAACAGATAATGCAATGTAGTATTTTTAGTTCTGTTTCCTGTGGAAATAATGATTCCTGATTAGTTCATATCAGGAAAGAAGTCGTAATTTCCCTGCAAATTACTGGAGTATTTCTAATGCTCTAATTCATAGTATTTAGGAAAATATTGAGCTCATTTGAATCCAAAAGATTCATATTCTGAAATGAAGATGTATTCCTGGCTGTCCATAATGCCTACATGGGAGACAAAGTGTGACTAAAATTGTCTTTCAGATTTCTCTTGTATTGTGCATGGTTTGCTTTTGACTTGTCACTTCTTTTTCAGAGGGGCTAGTCCTCATTAAATTTCATAGTGAAAGCTTACTTTTTTAATTATATATATTGACAGCTCATATTTTAAGTGAAATATATATTTACTTTGTTTCAGTGTGGTTATAATTTTCCATGTTCTGAGTTACACCTTCATTACAAAACACTTATTAAAAAAGATTAAGGCAAAGGTCTTATTTGTTCATAGAAGGCAATGAATTTAATTTAAAAAATTTTAACTAAAGCTGTCAGTGGAGTTTCAACTTTAAAAGGACATACTTTGGTATACTTTATTGACAACTATTGTAAGATTGAAATGCCAATGAAGTTCTATTTTAGTAGCTGGAAGAACATGTTGTTAATTTATATTTCAATTCAGTGAACTATAGAATCAAGTACATGTTGCCAAAAAAAACCCCTAACCCTGAAATTTTAAAACATATGGCAGTATAAAGGACCAATAGATGGGTTTTATTTAGATGCTGCATGAACTTATACTTTGAATTAGGAATATTGAATGTGAATATCTTGCATAGCTGACAGAAGTGCTTGGCATCGAAGTGCAAGTACCATACTTAGCCCAGCTTGTCTATTTTACGTCAGCTATAGGCCTATTAATGTCATCTGTCCTCTTTCGAAATACTAATAGTTAGCCCAAATGAGAAGTCTAAAGTCACTGCTTTATCTTTATTATAAATGGCATTTCACTGTTAGGTTTAAAGTGGAAATTAGAATTTCACTTAATCAGATTCTCTAAGCATCTTTGGGGAGGAAGAGATAGTTTTCCTGCTACTAATCCGTAATTCCCATTGTAACTTGTCTGATTGATTTTTTAAAGGGTAAAAAAAAAAAAAAAAAATTATAGCTTTCCTACCAGCAATGGTATATCTCATATTATCATTGTTTTCCTATTTTTGAATTTTACTATGATGAATGGAAATTGCCACATGTTTGAGTGAATGGTCATTCGCTGCATAAGTCAGAGACAGGTCTGGAATTGTGATCTTTTTAGTCTATAGTTGCCATCAACAAAATATCATATTGTTTCCTCAAATAACAGCTAACACATCATAGATATACTAGTAATTTAGATTTTTGTAATTAACAGCTTCTCTTTATTATTGCAGCTTTATGCTGGAGCTGTCCTAGAGGTATGTGGATGAAAATTGGGAAGGTTCCCTCAAGTCCAGGGTAAGTAAAGCTACCGCTGTTCTTCATATATGCAATACTATCACAGCCAAATGACAAAATGTGCTTTAAAGTACTTCTACAAGTAGTCACAAATTTCATATATTCTATCAGGAAAGTTGTATTGACCTGAGACTGCCTAGTGCACTTAAAGATATCCTTGTGCCTTTTCATTACCAGCCTCTGCAGTTACTTAGTCTAAATTTATCTTGATTAAACTTACTCCTAGGGTATTTGAACAGGTTGGAAGATGGTGTAAATTTTAAGAGCATATTCAGACATTTTAAAAAGCAGTAGAATAAATTCTTCCAGCTGGTATTTGTCCTCATGTTAGAATTAATCTCAAAAAATTCTACTTAGATTTTCCCCTTGATTTTAAGATCTGCCAAAAAGAGTATTTAATGTCTCTGTCTTAAAATATTAACATTCAAGAAGAGTTTTTATTTCAACTTTTCACTTGGATGTTTGCTATAGAAGTTAGGTTGCCTGAAGGTCATGCTGCTGCTTTTGAAGCGCTGTCTTTGTAAGCTTCATTGAACTGTGTAGCCTGTCATTGACAACATCTCACTGCATATAACTCAGGCTTCTTTCCCAAAGCTTGTGCTAGGATTTGGTTGAGTCTTTCTTTTTGAAGATTGTACACAAAACAACACCAATAACCTGCAAACTGTGTATGTATTGAAGTCACGAAGATTAGTGTATGTTACTTCTGTACCTGACAGCAGAATTTCACCTTTATGTTCTGTGCAAGTGTGAATCATTTGGTCCCCTGGCTCACTCCTACAGACTTGCTTTGCCATAGATCACTTATGGATTGTACTTTATTTGGCCCAAGGATGAAGAGTGGGTTTTGTTTTACAATACAATTCCCATATTAAAATAGTTAAGGATGAAAGTCTGTTGAATTAATAAAGGTTTGTTAAAGTTATGTAGTAAGGAAGTTACACAGTTGGAAAAACTTGAGTACTGCTTGTGGTTGCTAAATGCAATATTCTGTGGTTCTTCTGTATTAAAATTTCTATCAAAATTAGTGGCTATGTAATTTTTAGGTACATCGAGTTACTGTGTTCTTGAAATGTGAGAATCATTACATATGGAATATATTTATAGATGCTGGGAAAGCAAAGAAATAACAATTGATGGAAAACATCTAGTCCTCAGTAAGAAGATGAAAAAAATCTAGTCCTTGTGAGGATTGTCTCATGCTTAAATTGAACATTATTCTTTGTAATATCATACGTGGCAAACTACTAAACGCTTTTGTGAAGGTGGAGGTGTTTGTTTCCCTGGAGGTGTTTAAGGCCAGGTTGAGCAACCTATCTAGTGGGAGGTGTCCCTGCCCAACCCCCCTGGCAGAGGGGTTGGAAATACATGATCTCTAAAGGTCCCTTCCAACCCAAACTATTGTATGAGTCTATAATTCTATGCACAGGGCCAAGGATGTCTGTTGCTTTTTTCCAAACACAGCTTCTTGTGATGAATCAGGTGATAGACATTGCTCTAAGTCTCTTAATTTCAGTGCTGAAATATTTTTCCTGTGAAGTTTCCCTTAAAAAATAAATTGCTCCACTGTAAGTGCTGTCCCGTGAAATCAATTCCTACACTACATATGTTTTGAGATTGTTCTGTATAAAATTATTATTAAATATTTGTCATGTAAGAGCACTCGGTCTGTGTAGAAGATTGAAAACATAAGATTCATAGATGAAGCAGGATCTTACTATACCAGGTAACAGAGAAAATGTGAGAGTTTTGGCTGACGTCCATTGAGCTGAGGCCCTGCAGTAGAAGGACAGATCAGCCGCGCCAGTGATTAGTTGAGCATATTTGGTTTTGGTTGACTTTTCAGGGGCAGTTTGTTCTATTCATGATGAGACAGGAGATCGGTGTCTAGACTCCTTTGTTCTTTCCAGTTTGTTTAACAAAACCTGAATTAGGCTGGTTTTTTTCACCGAACATTTCGTTCATATTTCTCTGGGTTCTTTTTGTTCATCAATAGAATAACACTCACCTCTCCCTGTGTGACTCTCTTTGTTAGGAAATGGATGTGCTCCTAGCAATTCTGTTACAGAAATAAGGTACTTAATCTTTGAACTCTTCCAGCATGCAACTGCATGCTCTGATTATAGGGTCAGTAAGAACTCTACTGGACTCTAGGCTAATTCCAATGGTCTGGTTAATAAAGGCTTTCTCAAAACAAAGAGCTGATATATCAGAACAACGTGACATTACGATGATCACAGTGAGTTTCTCTTTTCTACACTGTTCTTAGGCAGAGGCTGCTATAGATCTTTTAAAGTACTGTTCGGTATCACTTCTCTTTGCAAAACAGTTTGGTGCTGGGCAGGCTTTAAAATGCCTTGTACACATCTGATTTTTTTCTCTGACCTTTCATTTGTAGTTGATTGCATAGCAATCAAGTCTGCTCTGTGGGCTAACCTCAGGGTTGCCTTCAAACAGAAGGCATATGCTTTGGTGCTGCCCATGTTTTATGAGAGCATAAGGTGATTTTCTTAACATTATGTGAAAGGATAGCTGCAAAGCTGGCAGTAGAACACTTCTGACTTGTAGTCTGGTGTTTAATTCACCGGAACACAGTGTTGTGGCACCAAGATCAGAGTTCATCTTATAGAAGTCAAAGTGGAAAAAGCCTCCCTCACTCACCCATGGTTGGGTTATATAAACTTCTTGTTTCTCTCCAGTTAATGTGCTGCTACAGGGAGAAGAAAATGGGGAGACAGAAAGCACTGTAGTATTCACCATCAAACTGTTCAATAGTGGTGTAAACACATGCAAGAATCATTCAGACATAATACCACAGGAAGCCTTAGTGTCAGGGTGTGATGAGGAAACTATTGGGCAATATTGGAGGTAGAGCATGTGCACCTCATTGCATGATAAGCAGCTAGCCAGGTGCCCCAAAATGTGCCTCTGACTTCTTAACCCCATCAGTTCCATTTAAAGGCTCTTCATTCAACTAGGACATGATTTTGTGGAAATTAAAAAAATATCTGGTGGGATAATCTGTGTTTTTAATGCATGTCACTGTTTTAGTTTCTCGCTTTCGCTTCCAAAATTGAGAGTATGTAAATTTTATTTGTACAGTGAGCATTTTTCTTAGTTGTATGGCAAATTCAAGTGACTAATGCAGAGGGCCACTATGATCAGCATTAGAAATAAATATGCCAGTAACAGAAATTGATTGTGTTCCAGCTGTCTAAAATTTTTGGAGAAATGTTCTGTAGTGCTTCAGCTTTTAGAAGATTTAGACATCTGACATTGATACAAGTACATAATAGCTACTTTTTAAAGTGACAAAATGCAATACTGCCTGTAGAGTGCTTTCTTCATCCACCTAATTCTGTTCCCATTTTATGGAGCTTGTTCAGCCCAACACTGCAGGCAGAGAAGAGCCACTCGTGTCCAAATGAGCTTTCATCTGTCACTCAAATGACAAATCCTCACACCTGTTATGAGCTTAAAGTGCTGTAACCTGAGTCAACTCCCAAAGGCTGTTCTTTAATACAATGGAATTCCACAGTTCAGATTTGTTTCTGAAACCTTATCCATTTCACTATGCTCTTACAGTTCTTGAAGTTTTGCAATTAAAGTTTCCTGCTGTACTGACTGCCTCTTACAACCTCATTTTCTTACAAAGCCCTGGAGACTGATTTCAGCCTTAGATTTAAATTGGAAAAAATGTGGAAAATTTACCCATGAAATAGTTCAACATGCTGTGGACTTAACAAAGAATAAGTAATATCTTTGCATATTCCTCTTGCTGACAGCACAGACAGCTAACAGGCCACAGGGACATGGGAAATGCTAGAGTTGAAAATTATGTCTTTTTGAGTTTACATCAGAATTGAACTGCTGTATGTGAGCAAGTGCTGCTTATTTAGTGCTATTTGAAGTTGTTACACAAGTACAGCATTCAATATGACATCAGTGTATAGTTCTATGGAAAGAATAAATTTTAAAAAAGCCTTATTTTCTTCTTCAGAGCTCTATATCTGGCAGCTCATTGGGCCTTTGGCATTTTTTTGACTTGCTGATGCTGTGCAGTGCTTGTTGCAGCAGAGTGTGTGTTTTCAGACTGCTGGAGCACAGTGGAAGAGGGAAGAAAATAAATGCCACTATGTTTAACTGTCTACAGTAATCTACAGCTAGGTATAAAGATGCCAAGGGAACATCTTCACAATTACTGAGGGGAGCAGTAGGCTTTGTGAGGCAGTGTGAAACATGAGTCCCAAGGCTGCACTCATCTCCATGCACCAGCTGGATGCACTGCAGTTCATGAGAGACTCATTGTTGTCAAAAAGCAGCTTTAGCATGCAGCTAGTACCTCTGTAAGAGTTGATCTGTACTGACAGCATTCATCCTTGGGGAGACTCTACTAACATACTGCAGGAGTGTCCTGAATCCATGTAATGGCAGAGCAGATACTAAATGCAGCCTTTAGCCTAACCAGAATGTAAGAAGGAGGGATGAAGACTATACTATTTTCTAAGCAAACTTTAGATAGATTTATTAGGCTAAAGTGTTTGGAAGCAGGAGATTATGCTCATGCTTTGTCCTGAAATATAATTCATACTGTCTTTTCTTTTTAAAGTTAATGTTAACATGGGTCTGGGTAGTGCTGTAGGGATACAGAGACTGCAGCTGCTAATGCTTTCTGTTTGCTGATGAGGCAGTGTTTGTGAGCAGCCCACCTCAGACCAGACCTCTCCACATGGCTGCAAGCAGGCCATGGAGACCATCTTCAAGCCGAAAGGCTTTAGAAGTGCCAGAAGAAGAGGAGAAACCAGCTTCTTGTTTTCTTGCTGGTTTTTGACATGTACCTTCTAAAGCTTCATTCTGATACTTGTTTGAATGTATATCTACTTTATGCAAGTGGAGGAGAGTTTGATAATCTGTCTTTTCTCCAAACCATAGCTTTTGTCAGGAGTGACAAGCCAAAGCTCTTCAGGGGACTTCAAATCAAGGTGAGTAGTAACTCAACTTTTTTATTTGGGGTGTTAGGAAGAATTAAGGTTGGTGGAGACATTCCTTCTGTGGATTGTTCCTTATTTACTGATCAGGTAATCCTTTAGCAGAGAACATATGTTAGCTGGTATAAATCTTTGCAAGTTCCTGCTGCTAGTATTAACTGGGTTATAGCTCACTAACTCTTTGGTACCAGCTTTTTGGTGGTGGTTTGTTTTGTGATTTTTTGTGGTTGGTTGTTTTTAATCCAAGAAAAATTATACTGGAGCCGATAACTAACAGCAGATGGCAAAAGAACATGAGGGATGCTGACATTCTGTGCTTAGTCTGGAGATATCTTGAACTTACTCAGGCTTATTCTGCCATAGTTTCCTTGTGGTGTTGTGGTGTTCCCTCATTTTCTGGTGGAGCTACCATTTCCATATATCCAGCTCTATAGTAATGCATGTGCTGAGTTGGTGTTTCTGTTTCACTGCCTTAAGCTCAAACTATTCTTTGGTTCCAAGATCAGTGTAAGACTCCACCTTCATCTTAAAATCCTGTGTGAACTTCCAGAGTACTTCAGATACACATCTTGATTCTCACATTTCTGTTCACCAAATGGCACCATCTGGAATCACTTCATAGCAATGCCAGGCAGCAAGAAGTGGTTGCTCAGCAGTAGATTCTGTCTAAAACAGATTCCCTCTGTCTCATGCATTCATGTCTCTCTGTCCTTCACTTTCTTTCAAAAGCTTTCTCTCCTTCTGCATGTCTGTTTCATTTTTATCTTAAACTTTGTAGCTCTATTGAACATCAAAGCAGCCTTGACTACAATGGGTACAGACCTCTGCCAGAAACAAAATAGTACAAATGCATCTGGTATCTATTTTACAAGACTTTTGGAAAATAGATTAGAGGCACCACTAGCTTGGTTAATTAAAACAACTAGGTTAGCTCAGTAGGGTAAAGTAAAATACTCCTGGGGAAATCTTTCCATAACTTAAATGGTTAGAGCCTTCTAATACTGTTAAAAGCTTTTATTTGTGTTACATAGTTTGTGGCTTAGTGAGTCTTCAGTAGTGTTAAAGTATTATGTTACCAGCAAAGTCTACTAGGCAGAGATACAACACAGCAGGAAAGAATGTGATTACATGAGAAATTGGTAGCTGAGATGTTGAAAAGTGACTGGGAATTATTAAAATGGTACAAAGGCTAACAATGATATGAGAAAAAAATCATCTGCTTGATTCAAAACTCAAACTTCAGTAACATAAACCCAGGTGGTAGAATAACATATTTCAACGTTGGGCTTATGGCACCACTCCCTGCATATGCATTACCTTGTGTAATGGCCAGGGAGGACAAGAAGTAGATGTTTCTCACACATGCACACTTCTCTCCATCTGGTTTGTTCCTCCATTTCCTCTCTGTGAAATTAAATGCAGGTCAGAAGTCTGAACTGAAGCTATTTCTTACCTGTTTTACTTAAATAACTGGACCTCAAGATAAATACTGAATTAATATGTTTTCATATCCTGTGAAATGAGGTCTCTTTGCTTCTTGTGCTTCCTTGGGTCTAGGCGACAAACCACCTAATCCAGAGCTGCAAACACTGGCCAACTGCTCCTGGTGGAGTGTGTGTCTCTAAGGCTTCAGTTTGTGTCTTCCCTCTTACCAGTTCTTCTGCTGAGCACACACATATACACAATCTCTTTGAATCTCTTTGAATATAAAGTGAAAAGATGCTGGAATAGATGAGAAAGCAAGCTGAAAAACTGACTTCATAAGCTTAATTTGATTTTTGTAGATCTGTTTTCTTCAAAGAAAAGAATACCATAAAATCAGAACAAAATATTTGCCATTGAGCATTGTCATGAACAACAAGGCTTGTCTGTTTGGTTTTTAAGAATTCTAAGCCTTAAAAAGTCAAAGCTTAGGTTGATTTCTTGGCACAAATTCTGTTGCCATTTTGGCCAGAATATTCTGATTTAATTTACTGCCCTATTCTTAATTATTCATATTTCACGCTTGGGACTTACTACTATTCTTGCTTTGCTATTTTTTTAACCAATTTAAGGCAATTGAGGGGGTAAGAGAAAATGGAGAACACATATAATGTGTTTCCCAAGCCAAGGTAACTGACTTTTTTTGTCTTTCCCTGCAGTATGTGCGTGGTTCTGACCCTGTACTAAAGCTGCTGGACGACAATGGGAACATTGCAGAGGAGCTGAGCATCCTCAAGTGGAATACAGATAGTGTGGAAGAATTTCTAAGTGAAAAATTAGAACGTCTATAAATCATTGTTTTCAGTCTTCTTTCCTCTTCATGTTTTGCCTGGTAATCTTTTCAGATGCAGTGTGCTACAACTGAAAAAACATTCTGTTTCCCTCTTTAAAATGTCTGTTAGTTTTTAAAATGTCGGTTTTGCTGCACTGAACATATCGTAATGAGAAGAGAAGCTTCAGCACACATCCAACAAGTTGACTAACAAATAGCTTATCTTAATATTCAGCTCTTAATGCATTTATCACCGACAAACTGCTTTGTTTCAGAGTTAATTATGCAAATATCAGTTTGCTATAATTGGGCTTTTTTTAACAAATGCTCTTAAAACCGAAGAGCTTCAAATAATTGAACTGATTACCATGCTTTTTGTCTGCTAGCTACTCTTTACAAGGAAGTCAGAGCCAAATGCAATGTACTCTCTCCCAAAGATGCCGTCTTCTTTTTTTGTACTGGAACTGTCCTTTTTATAGAAACATTGTTTACAGTGAGTACTCAGATCACAGGTCTTGATGCTGATGGAAGAACTCATGCTCTGGTACTGCGAAACATTTAGTAAGTACACTTTAGTGAAGACTACATAGAAAACCTCTGAGGTATATGGAAGTCAGATGTCAGGTGTGCTTTACACTAAGTGTTTTGCTGCACAGAGCATGAGACCTAAGTCTTCACAAACCTTTTTTCACAAGTATCTTTATTAAACGAATTTATAAACTGTTCTTTTAAAATGTATCTTTTTCTTTCTCAGTTGAAATGATGCAACCAGAGAATACAGAGAGGATGTATGGTAATGAGACAAGTCAATTGTGACTTGTCAGGTTTTTTTTCCCACATAGAATGAATAAATATGATAAGCAAGAATTATCTGGATTTTTTTCTGAAGTCAGATAAGCAAATAGGTCTTCCCTTTAATTTCTTTGTGCACACCACTTTTTGGTTAGATGGATGTTATGCTGTGACCCGCGCTGCAACTTGGTTTTTGTCTTCATATACAATTTTATAGCTCAAGAAATTTCTCCACAACTTGGGAAATTTTGTACCTTACTCTTGAGGGAAATAAAAAATTATCAGCTTTACAGTAGAACAATAAATTTGGGACTAAACCCACAATTATCAGAAGTAGCACACTGAGGTGATTCTTTAGGCATAGACTTCTGAGGTTTTATTCCTGCAGTATTCATACAAACTTTTAAAAGGTGCACACAGCTAGGTTACATGATGGGAAGCTTGTTCTTCTCTTTCTCTTATATTATACCCTTCACTCCCGTCCTTGAAAACTTGCTCTCATCTCTCCAGTGACTCAGGTTGTGACAACTACAGTAGTGGTGGTCACCACTGGCTTAGAGAAACGTGAACTCAGCACCTGAAGTGCAGCTTTGCAGCTTGTGGTAATTCATCAAACATGGATTTGTTCTTGGGATAGTGACTAGTGGTCAGCACTATATCCAAAACATGTCACATGACAACACAGTAATTTGTAGTAAAAAACGTGCTGCCATCCACTGGTCTTTTACTGTACTGATTGTGTCATGTAATCAATTACCTGTGTGAGGTACTGACTATATCACATGCTTGCTGTTCCTGTGTTTGCCAACAAGGCAATCAGTTGATGATTTATCACACTGTTTTAGCAGAATATTTTAACCTTGTCTTTCTCCTCTTTACCAGTTACAGAAAAGATTGTTTGCTTCATTTGCTATATACCAAATATTTCTCTTGTCTTAAAATCCCTTTGTTTCTCTGTATACAGGAACAACTTAAGAGTCCTCCATGATTCTATTAGTGAGCTGCTGAGCTCTGGGCCTACTCAGTCTGTTAGCCTCTAGCAAAAGCTTAATTACTTGTGCTTCTTGACTTGTGGACTCTTCCCTGGGCTGCTCTTGAAGTGTCAGATGGATACTGTCCTTGCTTTCATTCTTTTTAATTTGGATGACACTTGGTTTCTTGGCCCTACAGCCACATGCTAGGAACACTTAACATTCTGGCAAAAATGAGCTGGGCTCTGTGCTAAAAGAGGCAGTTGGAGTGGTAGATAATTTCTTTTGAAAATTCTTAAGTTCCTATTTATCAGTGTGGGCTCTTATTTCTTTCATATCCTGCAGCTGTGAAAATTCATAGAGCTCAAGTGGTTATTTTGGCTTGTGGTGATTATCTATACAAAATGCAAGGTTTAAAGCTCCCATTAAAAAAATTAAAAAGAAGTGATTCATTTTTACTTATAGCCATAATAAGCACCACTACCCCATGAAAGACATTCACTCAGATTTATGTAAGAATTATTTAGTCTTATATAATGCTCTTGTTGTGCCAAATCTTGAGTGAGTTAATGAAAGGAAGAATAAAAGCACCCAGCATGCATAACTGAGTTTAAACATGAATTGTCCATCTCCCCCTCCTATCTTTTTAGAAATAAAAAAAAAGGCAGCTTATCTTGCAGGAGAGCATATAAGTGCTTAAAAAAAAGAAAGAAAAAGTCTTGTACATTCCATTTTCTACATGAGGTATGGAGAAAAATTGGAACCTCAATGTACAAGGTACTTGGAAAGGTTTCCTGGGTGCCTGCTTAGTCAGAGACTCCTGCAGGGTGAACCAGAACAAAGTGATTGCAGCAGGCAAAAATCTAACAAAAGCCTCCCAGCAGATATTAAAATCATGGGAAGAAAGTAAGTATTCAGCTCAGTCTTTTATTATCTCATCACACAAATAGACCCATGAACAGATTGCCAACTTAATGAAGTACAAAGAAGTATGTGTGTTCAGAAACCTGGGCTCCTAGTGAGAATGTGACATTTTTTGAACCAGAGGTTTCAAAAGCAAAGTAAATCTTCTGATATTTCTCTTCAGCCTGGAAGATCAGAGACTGCCTTCCTCCCCCCAGAAAACCAGAGAGAAACAAAAAGCCAAAAATCCTTTACTGTTATTCTACTTCGTTAGCATGGAAGCTGGATTTTTAGAGCTCCATTAGAACTTCTCTACATTCTACTCATGAAGGCAAACAGGCTCATATGTAACTTGAGATAATTTCAGAGTGCATTGCAAGGAACAGTATAATTGGCTAGTTCTTGTGTGTGAGGAAAGTCAGACTAAGCACAAAATTTTTTTGACAGAGATGCTTTGACCATGTAAGGAAAATGGAGTTTGAAATTTGTCAAGCGTGCCTGAGAAGGGTCCATCAAATGCTAAAACACAGAATATTTATATCAGAAGCAGCTAAAGAAATGAACATCAGCTGAATTTGTGTGGTTTTCTGTGAGCTGTTTAGCTTTAAGACCGAGTGCAATTACTTTGAAACAAATCTGCTGTCATGTCTAAGGGGAAGAGCCCAAGGGACAAGAGCCAAGAGACAAAGAACAGACAAGCTCCTGATAACCCCTGTGGTTCAGAACACCAGCCATAGGCAGGGAATAAAACACAAATCTGGCACAAATTTACCCTTACATTGAGCAAGTACTTTTGAATCATACTTCATTTTGGCTGCTTTCTGGCTGTGTTGTCAGGCACATTTGTTTTCAAGCATTTGCAGCACTGCAGCAGTCTCAGGTGGCCTGGGCAGCCTCATGCACAAGTTTCCAGTAGCCACTGGTGACACACATCATAACCCTCTCACAGGGGTTCCCACTGGTAATAATGTCCTTGAAAATACATGCCACACATGTTCTATAGTGGCCCCGTACAAAGCTGTATTATTAATGTTTTATTAATCATGCCTCTTTTGGAAGGTCTTCGTAGTATTAGTATTTTATCCTGACAGCCTTCAGAGGCTAAATTTGCCTCATAGAGCCTAAATATTTGTGTATAAAGAGAAATGATGCCACTACATAGGAGTTCAGTTAGAGTTGCAGATACTTGTCATTATGACCACAGTAGGTAGTCATGCTGAGTTTGAGTAGATCTGTCCCACAAAGCCAGGTAAGAGCACACACTGTGCCTCCGAAAGCTATAGTTAAGCTTCAAAAAGGTAAGACACACTGAGATGAGCATCATTACAAGCCACAAGTACTTTGTGGGATCTCTGAGTACATGCCAGAGCTGCCAAGCACACAGAATGCTCACTGCTTGTATCTACTTTTATCCATTTCCAGAATACGAAGATACCCTTTGCCCTGAACATCTCCCAGAAGTGACAGCAAACAGAAAATTTTAGACATTGAGTGGAGGGGAAAACAATTTAATATTTTACATAGGAACACTTAAGAGTGCATTATACTTTGCAGGAGCAAGGGCAAAATGGAAAGCAGCAGGACAACAACAAGTGAGCAGTAATTTGAGTAAGAATTAGGTTGTTTAGTCAAAATCAATGGATATTACAAAGCTATGAAACAACATAGTATTTTCTTTTAAATAATTTGGGGTTGATCTCAATACAGCAGCAAAAACTTTGCACAGAATAAAGCACCTTAATTTCTTGGTTTAAAAGCCATGCCTAATTTACTGCCATATTAATTACACAGGCTTTAAACAAGTTATTCTTTTAAAGAGAAGCAGTTGTATGTCAATGTGCCACACAAAATGCACCACAAAGAAAATAAGGGTTAACAAACAAGCAGAATCAGACTCCAGAGACTGTGATACTTCTGCTTTGTCTTAGTTTTAAGTGCCTGATTTACTCATCAGCAGCAGGAAAGCAATCACTTGAGTGAGTCAACATGGAAACAGCACAGAGCTGTTTAGTTCTCAGTATTTTTCCCATGGTTTTACGGTAAGGATTCTGACTATAAGTCATGCTGGATGGAATGGGAAGGAGTAAATCAGTCTTACTGTAAAACCACAAATCTACTAAGAATATATTGCCTCATTTCTGCATAATGGAAATCTTCAGTCAGCTGTTCTGGTATTGGATACATAGGAATTATAGATTATAGATTTACATAAATATGTGGAAGTCTTAACATTTCCAAAATGATTCACCAGACCAGTTCTTTACCTTGACCTTCTCAACCAGCATCTGCCATACAGGACGTATCTTGGAGCAGGGAATACATCCCCTTGGGGCTGAGTGCATCAAGCACTAAAGAAACTTTCTGAAGTCATCAGCAAAGGCCACATTCATGGGTGACAACTGGGGAAAAGGCATTCCAAAGTACTTACACCTACCAGATAGATGGGGCCAGAGTAGATGCCTGGTTAGGAAGGACATAAAAGAATACTTCATCAATTTTTTTAGAAAGCTGTGCATGGGAAAGTAACTCCACAATGAGACTCAGCAGACAGAGGCTTCCACAGGCAGGTGGCAGTGGCAGAAGCTGCATGCCAGGGTGTAACCCCTGTTTGGGAATCACTTTAAACAAGAAGGAAATGAGAAGGCATTTGGGCTGCACAGCCTTGAAGCTTAGAGCAGCATCACAGTCTCTGCCAGGTAACACTCCACCAGTCAGTCTCCAAGAAAACTTTCAGAAGGGAATCTAAGCATGGAAGACCTGCAAGGGGAGCTATGGCCTTTGTTTTCTGGGTTAAAAACTTGAAAACCAATTTTGTCCTTAAAAGTACTTCAAGTTGCTTCCCTTGGTAATTTTAATACCACTATTGGTGAATTTTTCTATCCTAAAGTGACAAAGACATTCTCTCAGCAATGATCTTTTGAGTTTGGAATAAATTGGGTTAGCTAGGAACATTTCTGACTGCACCCCTGGGATTAAAGTGAGACTTGTAGGAAGGGTCATTAGTTAGTATTTCTTCTGCATTCTTGGGGCCAAGCTGTGGCTAGGAGGGGCCTCATGTTTTTGTATAATTTAATTTTTTCTAAGCTGATATTATCATCATGTAGTTTTTTCAGTAGAAAAACAGCTCAAACCTAGGACCAAATTATACCTTACTTTAAATATAGGTAGAAAAACTTTCCACTTCTCTCTGAGATAGGACGTGTGTAATTTCAAGGCAGAATGTCTGTCAAAGTTATCTCTAGGCTACCTTTTCTGACTAGGCTGGAAATTCCATGGGCAGAGATATTTGGGGCAGAAGGATAAGCAGAGAACACAATAGTTAACGTAATTTTTTGTCCTGCCTTTTCCCCCTGCAGTCAATGACCTGGTTACTCCAACGTTAGCCTACCTCACCCAAACTCTGGAAAGCACATTTCTTTGATAAGGAGAGATCTTGAGAATAGACAGACACATCTTTAACCAGAAGGTTTGGCAGCTCATGGTGAATCACCTCAGAGCCTCTGTACATGTCTCAGTGCAGCAGGCTCTGACCTGTGGAGTTTCAGACCATGTAGACTCTCATAGCCACCGGTTTTTCTCCCTTCCTGGCTCTGCCACAGCTGAGGGGACAAACCACAGCTTCCCTCCACTCCCACCTGTGAGTAAACACCAACTTGCACACTCTAATCAGCCATGTGCACCCCAAACTAAGCAGCCAGGTCTCCAGAGGGGAGTCTCACTAGTATTACATGAATTTCAATAAGACCAATTGCAAGGTCCTGCTCCTGAGTCAGGACAACCCCAAGCACAGATACAGGCTGGGTGGACACTGGCTTGAAGACAGCCCTGAAGAGAAGGATTTAGGGGCATCAGTGGACAAGAAACTCACCATGAGCCACCAGTGTGCATCTGCAGCAGTGTGCATCTCGGCTGCATCAAGAGCAGTGTGACCAGCAGGTCAAGGGAGCTGATTTTTCCCTTCTACTCAGCTCTGGTGAGACCCCAACAGGAGTTACTGTGTCCAGTTCTGGAGTCCTCAACATAAGAAGGATTGTTGAGCTGGGAATGGGTCCAGAGGAGGGCCATGAAGATGATGAGAGTGCTGGAGCAACTGCCTTATAAAGACAGGCTGAAGGAGTTGGGGTTGTTCAGCCTGTAGAAGGCTCAGGGGGGACCCTGTACTAGCTTCTCAATACCTGAAGGCTGGGCTACAGAAAGGCTGGGGTAGGACTTTTTGCTGGACTAGGAGATACAGGCTAGAGATAAGAAAGAAGCTCTTTCTATGTGAGGCACTGGAAACAGTTGCCCAGAGAGGTTTTGGATGCTCCCTCCCTGGAGGTGTTTAAGGCCAGGCTGGATGAGGCACTGAGCAACCTGGTCTAGTGGGAGGTGTCCCTGCCCATGGCAGTGGGGTTGGAACTCGATGATTTTTAAAGGTTCCTTCCAACCCAAACCATTCTACGATCAGCCATGGAGAATTTAGTTCTATGGCTTTTCACTACCAAACACTGCTGCTCCCCCCCCCCAGGCCATACACATCCCTGACACCCCAGCCCTGCTGTCCCCATGGGGAGGGACCCCTGTAGGAAGTGAATCCCCAGAAGGAATGGCCAAGTGCCACCCGCGTCTTGCTGAAAGGTTGCAGAAGGGACTGTGACAAAGAAGATCCATGATCTGATTTTCTCGGCTGTGTGAAACAGGCAGAGGTGCATCACGTGCTGCGGCATGGCCTCTGCCATCCACAGCTCCCTCTGGGGCCCTGTTCCTGTCACACCAGATGCCTGCCGGAACAGCACACCCAGAGAAAATAAATCAAAGCAGAGCTTTTACTTAATCCCGTCTCCAAACATTTGGGATCAGCAGAAGAAAAGCACGGCAGCTGTCACTGGCCCTCAAACAGATTTGCCAGGCCAAGAAATAAGCCTTACAGATGATCATTTCTGCACTTCGGGAACAAAAGGCAGATCCTGACATCAGGCAAACACATTTTGCCATGAAACAAATATTAGAGCAGATTTGACACCCACACAAAGAGGTGCAGGAAGAGAGTGACTTCTGTCCACACCCTTTTGCAGCCCTGCTGCAGGCCCCCGGCACCATCTTGTCTGCGCAGGCCCAAGGGACAGGTCTCCACAGCAGCCCAGGGCAGTGATTAATGGCAGCCTGACCTTGATGCATTTTCCTGAGGTGATCTGGGAGCCAGATACATGTAAGGAAGCAGGGGTAAGAATAGGCTTTTCTTAGTTTATTTCTTAAAAAAAAAAGGTAGGTCTAAAGGGACATTCAGCTTGCCCTAAGCCTGAGAGGAGCGCAAGGACTGACCCAGACCTCGTCTGTCCCTGGCTGCTGAGAGCTGTTCTGAGGGGGCTTTCCCCCTCAGGTTTCAGGAGCCCAAGTTTCCCTGTTTTCAAGATACATACAATCATATCCCTCTTCATTTTAGCAGATATTTATTCCTTTAAAAAGTACTCACAAGGAACATTGCTTTAATACACTGTGAATTTGTATCCAGTGAGAAATTTTAGCCCAATTTAGTTTTCAGAGAATCATCATAGAATGGTTTGGGTTGGAAAGGACCTTAAAGATCATCTAGTTCCAATCCCCCTGCCATGGGCAGGGACATCTCCCACTACACCAGGTTGCTCAATGTCTCAGCCAGCCTGGCCTTCAACCCCTCCAGGGAGGGGACATCCACAACCTCCCTGAGCAATCTGTTCCAGTGCCTCACCACCCTCACAGGAAAGAATTTCTTTCTTATATCCAGCCTATTTTTACCTCTTCAGCTACAAAATGAGGGAGACAGCAGCACTTTATCACCAATTCAACCCAAGTTGAGAGCATTAATTCTGTCAACCAGGGATGGAAAAAAGGGCCATTTGAACCATGAAAACCACAAGTGCATGACAGATACATCTGCACAGGAGTTGCACAATTGCAGCCACCTTTCATGGGTTACTTGTCATAATGACCATATTAGTGTATGAACTGTATTGAATCAGGCTACTGGAAGAGCAAATGAAAAACTGTCTGGTTTCACTTCTGTGAGGGTTAACCCTTCCTATTACGTTTGGACTAGATGATCTGAAAGGTCCCTTCCAACCTAGGTGATTCTTTGATCCCTGTGATCTAAAGTTCACCATCCAAGTAAGAACCTCTCATCTTGATGCTGTCACCAATGATCTTGCAGTGAAATGTCCTGAGTGACAATGTGTCAATAGCCAACTTCCTTCTGTTCAGGCAGGCACCCATAACCCTCAGCCCAAAGGAAGAAGAGGCTTTCAAGAGGCAGAGCACATCAGTGTGCCTCTAACACATTTCCTGTTGACAGAGGAGCACAGTATGAAGATGCTGGCAATTTAAGTGGTTCTTAATATTTATTAGGTAATTGTCTCCGAGGAGAAGGGTAGCTATGTGCTTGTGTTGAATGACAGTGCAAAAGTGAACTTCCTTAAAGCAGTATTTCAAGAATGACTTGAAAACTTAAATAAAAGTCTTCACCGAAGCTTAGAGCTATGAGACTTCCTAAACAGCATCCATGGCTCTACAGCACCACTCAGCACCTTTTGTGTGCAGTAGCATGACATGGAGGAGAGGATTAAACAGCAAAAGAGCTGGTGCTGAGAATCCAACTTCTACAAGAAAGCACATTCCAGATGTGATTCTAGAAAATATAGTCATATAGTATATAGAAAATATCTCCTGCTTTCATTCCACATACTCCAAGATCAAAGTGCACTAAGGAAGGACAATTGGGAGGTTCACATCAAAAACACACTCCTGTTGTGAGCCAAAACACCACTGTAGACAATAAACTATGTCCCTTTCCACATCCACAGTCCAAGTTCACCTTTCTCTGAACACAGACATTTGACACAACACCTGACATGGGCAGATACACATTTAAGGAGGGACACCCTTGTGTTTTTACTGTGTGGTTTTAAAAATTAGACTTAGCATATTTGTTACACTGATTTTTGACACAATTGATAGTATGACAAATAAATAAATCACCATCGAGACAGAGTCATCATTTGTCAGCAATGGGCTCCAATAACACACTCTTCTCCACTTTTTTCCTCTCAAATAGTTACTGCTACAGCTACTAGCATTTTATTCCATAGAGCAAAGACCTCACAAATATACAAAATCTGAACTTACAAACTATTATGCTCATGTAGCAACAATTATTTGCTGGACTCAGACACACAAGCATGCTACACCTTACAAGCACAAAGAACTGAGACATCGGCATTTTTTTTTTTTTTAAATCTAGGGCAAATAAATGTTAGATTCAAAATACGCAGGATTTTGCATAAGTTGAGAGTGGTTCAGTGGAGCACAGGAACTAGTGCCACTGGTTGTGGCATACAGGGATTATTGGGACAGAAAGTATCTGGAGGTGTCCAGTCTAGGAGTAAGTACCATCTCACATACAGTCATCAAAATCTCCAGGAGAATTAAATGAAACTAACTGAACACCTGCTCAATATTCATCTGGCACCAAAATTTAAGTAACTCTCCAGTCAAATTCTACAATGCTTTAAAAAGCCCTTAAGCTGCCAGCCTAGCCCATCACACCCTGCCCATGAACTCATATTTAGCCACACTCCTCTCATTTCTAATTTTAACTGGTTTTATTATTTATTCTGTCAGCCATTCCATGCCAGATTTAGCTGAATACTATTTTTCCGTAAGCAGTCTTGAATTAATAAAACATACAAAGAACAACAAAAAACACAACAAAAGTGTATGTTCTACAGCCTTTCTTAAAAGATTAACACAGTTATCAAAAAGCTCTATGTTCTCCCCTTGTTACCATGGATTTCTCCAGGCCTCTCAGCAAATTAGCTAATACATGCTACCTAATGACTTCAAGTGGGATTGCAATGGGAATCACAGCGTTTCCACAAGACACTGACAGAAGTTTGGATTTTGGTTTTCTAACAATTAATTTCTCACTACCCACAGCCCTTCCACCTCTTACCTTCTTGTTCACCAGCAATGGCAGGGTTTGAAGCCTATCTGATAAGCTGGATGAATATGCATGTCCAAGAAGCAGTCTCCCACAGCACTTCAGGCACCAGTGGTACAGCAACAGAGCAGGTCTGGTGGAGGCAGAACCCCCAGATTGTGGTTTAGTTGTTCCTTTCTTTCACAGCTGCAAACTCAAGAGCTACCAGCTGTGTAAGCTCAGTCAAAAACTACTTGGAAAAGCCTCAGGGTAGCCATAGTAACTTGTAGATCTTCACCTGATGCACTAGAGTCACTGTATATTGCTTCTGAGAGAAACACTCTAGTCTTTTGAAGCATTTCAATATAAAAATCTACAGATACAAAAAAGATGGAAAGCTTTGAGTTGACAGGAAAAAGCACCACTCCTATTCAGTTGACATTAACAATTATTCTATTAGCAGAAGGCAAACATGTCTGTTCGATATAGATTTTACTATATCTGCTTCTGTGCTCCCTGAGTGACTGCCAGACCCTCTCATAACTAGTGCACAACAATTTATTAGTTTTTTAATATTGCTTTTTAAATGTGTTGTCCAAGAACCAAAGCAATAGAGCAAAATGAAAGTTGTAAAAGTGATAAAATAATGTCAGGGTCTCCTTTCAGAAAAAAGACTTAGAATGAATTCAACCTGAAGCACTCTTTCCCTCTCGCCATTAATACAAAACATGAGGGCAGCCCTTGAGAGGTCACCTGTAAGCCAGCCTTTACAGGAAGACGTGACTTAGCGACAAGACATCAAGAGACTGTGGGATCAACTAACACATCACAAAGATAACATGGATGAGTCTTTCCCCAGTTTCTCCCAGGAAAACCAAGACAACACTCACTTTTGTAAAGGAAATTTAAGATCAACAATATGGAGACATTCCACTGAAAATGATGATCAGTTTCTCTGCAAGAGGAACAGGATTAGAAACCTAGAAACTCTCCCAGATGTTTAATATTCTCAATGAGAAACACTATGATAGCTGGATGGCGTGTAAAGGTCGACATAGGAAATGTGCAATTAAGCCTCAATGTCATTGGCCTTTTGTTTTTCCAAAGATACGCAAAACGTAACTCCATAAAATCTCCAAAAAGGGGGATTTCAACATTTTAAAAACCTCTAACATAAGGAAAAAAAAAATCTTTTTGTGAGATTCCTGATGTGTCTTAACATCACTGTTGAACATGTAGAATTAAAAGCAATTTAACTCAGAAAAATAAAATTGGAAAATCATTTCTGGTTTCAAACATTTCTCCATTCAAAGAAGCAATTTCCTAGCTCATTATTATAATTCTAGTACTTCTGCTTCTGCCTATAATTGTGTAAAGACATTTTAAGGCTTTAATTCATTTTGCAATTCTAAATAGCTCCCCTTAATTGCTCATGTCAAACATCTATTTCATGTTTTTTAAAAATTTATAAAACAATTCTGTGCTACCAGGTGGAAAAAAATTCTTAACATTCAAATTAACTGCATGCAAGCTCCCCACAACAACGTGTTTACTATCATTCACTTCTGACAGGAGACTACCAGCAAAATGCACAACATTCATACACTAATTTAGCTTTTACATTCATGGCACATTTTTTGCCACTCCCTCAGCTAAGCAGAGAAGCCACCAAGCTACCCAGTCGGTTTGGAGGGATTTCTTGTTACCAGGTGCCACACTGAGTGCTCCATGTCACTGAACAACAGCCAGGGCTGAAGATGACTAAGGTTTTACCTGTCAGCAGGTATGATGTCTTTGCATTTTCACCAGAGATTCGCACCACTCAGTGAAGCTAAACAAGCTTGCAACCTACTGCTGCCTTGGACTTCCATTAATGGCTGTGTGATTAATTGATCACAGACCATTATATTACAGTGTATCCACTTAGGAACTCTACTTAAAGAAAAAGGAAGCATATCAAGGTTAGGCCATAGGCCAAGCTTAGCAAGGATTTTCAGCAATTCATAAATTCTTAAAGTGAATGAATCCACACAAAATACTAAAATGGTTTCAAGAAGCTCTGAGATATGTGGATTCAACTCTGTTCTCACAGGATTCAGTAAAACATACACATTCAGCAGCCCATGGAAAATAGCACAGCCTAATTCTGCAGCCCTTGTTGAAGTAGCACTTGTGACCCTAGAGCCAGAAAGGCAACAAAAAATGATTTTCCATTACTTGATATACAGGCAAATATTATCAACTAACTCCGACAGTAGTTGCTGTTCAACAGGATTCCAAAGGCTTTGATAACCCTATACCCTCTTCCAAAAGTAATTTTTTCAGACCAGAAGACTACATGACTCTTTACAGAAGACTAGCTTTGAAAGGGATAAAGGAAGCCAGAAACATATCACCAACTACTGATTAGTTTTATTAGATTTAAATATGAAATACTTTTGCTCTGCCTAATGAGGAGTTTCATTGAGCAAACCCTGGAAGATGGTTAGACTGCAGAATTACACAGGACTTCTCAACCTTCCACCAGCAATTTGAGTCTCCACTTTTGGAGAACTGAAAACCTGTTTCTCTTTTTGCTCTAGCTTTTTGTGCTGAACACAAAGGGGAATATTTTTGACTGTTCCTTCCAGGTAGAAGCATAAAAATTACTAATAGTTCTCTTACCAGAAAATTGCATCAGACAAGTAATATGATGTTTTTTGTTTTTGGTATATAAGCCTTTCATCTTTGTGAGTTGTCATGAGTGCTGTGTTCAACATTGAAATAGCAATTCTGGGGGCTTTAAAAATGAAAACAAAGGAAGAGCTGGTCTGTTACTGTTTGTATATAACTCCACAGTATTGCAGTATCTGCCTGAAACCCCAGACCAATAATCTGTTTCATGTCTGGTTTTAAGTCCTCCCACCTTTCAAGGTAGGATGAAACACAGTTGAGCTATTTCAATATCAATAATTATGATGATATTATGTGGACATGAGTACTGAAATTCTTCAGAGTGAATAATAATTTTGATTCTGAAATCCCAGAGAAGGTGCTCACACAGTTCAGACATAACCAGGGTAAGGCCTAGCAAGTTTTATATCTGTTCTTAGTTTTCCAAATTCCCGTATACTCTTGGTATGCTCTGTCTTCAGGAAGCCCCATTTCTGCTCCTCATAAAATCTGAAATACCACATCCTCACTGTAAATAATACAAATGAAGCCAATTCTGACCAAGTTCCTAAGCCATCATACATCAGTCTCAGGCTACGATGCTGCACACACAAGCAGAAATCGGGTCTACAACACTTAAGACAATTAGTAAGCTACCAGATCAGTGCAGCCCTTACCTAAGCTGACAGAAGTCCTTCAACATATAGCAAAGTAAGTCCTAAATATAGTTTTCCTTTAGGTTTGACCTGCAGGTAGATCTGTATGGAAATAGACAACTACATCCTGCACTAGAGGAACTTTACACTCTTTAACACTGAAAAGAAATTTTGTCGTTCACATATCATGCTGATTGGTGCTTGGTCCTTCACTGCTCTATAAAACACCCAAAACACTCAGGCTTTCTTTCAATACTACAATCTTTAGGAATTAGTAATTCCCACCACCTTCTTGCGCTGCTTGTTTATTTCTAAATACTTTAGTTTGTTTTGAAGGAGAGTTTTTTGAAAGCCTTGATGGCCAGAGTCAAACCTGGGAGTAAACCAAGACAGAAAATGAAAAATATAAATTCAAGGCATCTCTGTATTCAGTACTACCAGACATGCAGAAAACCAGGACAATTCTTCCAAGTCAGACAATATAGTGGGGCCAGAGAGATCCCTAGAAACTCTGATCTTAGGCACCACTGATCTATAAACATATCACTAATTTGATTCTGTTCAATATACTGTCTTAAACATACCTTCCTGTGATTACTAGCATTACACTCCAACAACCCTATACAAAGACTTCTTGTCATACTAAGCCTTAAATTACAACATAGACATTTAAAAGTATAATGACTTCTGAAGAAAGAGCAAAACCATTGTGAAACAACCCACATCTCCAGTGGATTCTGGAGGGATTGCCCTGCATCACAGTACCTTGTATTTCATAGTACTGTGTAATTACCAGTACTTGTTGGAGTCAGCATATATTCTCAAATGCCTGTACTTAAAAGGGAATGTCATTATAATGTCTGCTGTTGCCAAGTCTGAAAGCCAGATGGACAGACTGCTGACGACACAAAGTCATTGCTAGAACCAACCAATAATGACCATAATCTTTTGGCAGCTACATACATCATACTTCTGATGGCTGTTTTGTAGCATGACTGAGACAGTAGTAAAAGGGATGGGATGGGACATTAAAGTAACAATTAGAAGTGGCTCTATGGATGCATCAGTGCAACTACTAAGGATGGACAGAAAACATCTGTCAGACTTGCAGAATAAGCCTGAACGAACCTGCTGAGTGGAAAACATTATCTTAGGAGACCAGAAATGCCAGATGTAATATGTAACGCCACATTCCACACAACTACACTGAAGCTGCATATAGTACACAGCATGAAAGCTCAAACCTGTATAAAGTACAAGAAGGGCAACAAAACTGGTGAAAGTTGCTGAGCACACATTGTGTGAGGAAATAGAGTTGTTTAAACTGGAGAAAAGGAGACTGAGAAGAAACCTGATTGCTCTCTGCAGTGAGGGAACAAGAGGAAATGGCCTCAACTGGTGTCAGGGGAGGTATGGAATGTATGTTTGGAAAAATTTCTTCACAGAAAAGTTTGTCAAGTATTGGAACAGTTTGTTCAGGGAAGCAGTTGAGCCACCATTCCTGGAGAAATTTAAAATAAATGTAGATGTGTTATTTAGTGACATGGTTTAGTGGTGGACTTGTCAGTGCCAGGTTAATGGTTGGACTTGTTTATCTTAAAGGTCTTTTCCACCTTTAGTGATTCTATTTTAAATTTTTGTTTTGCTGATTAAACACTATAGAGGCAATTGAACCAATTTTCCATGCATTATCTAGCCTGGGCTGTTAGAATACGCCTCAGGACACAATCTTGCACAGTCTTACAGAAAGAACCTAGTTGAGATCTAAGAAGCTATTTTTCAGTGCTGATAATCACCCAGGGATTAATTGATTTCTATTTAATTTCATTTAACCTACTGAGATGCTTTAAAATTAATTGCCAGATTAAGCTATAATTGCATTACTGAGAGCAGAATCGAAACTGTTTTAATGCTACCTCATCTCCAGGCCAGATTAAAAAGTGGAACTCTCATGTATGTTTCCTCTAGTGAGAGAAATACAGGAAATTACAATTACGAAGCATCAGCCCGTAGCCAAACTTCAGGTTCAATTGTACACTTACAACCTACTTACAGAAGCAGTTCAAGCTACAACTACCATATGCAAGTACATAATCTGAGTAACTCTCATCATATATTCTGCCAATGTTTTATTCCAGAATACAACTATAGTTTTTCATTGGTTACTTCCTGTAAGACATATGGTAAGCATATACATAAACTTAATTACTTGCATGGTTTTGTTAAAATATCTTTAGGTTTCGCATTTGGACATTTCCCACTTTACTTTCCATTCAGTCTCATCTTTTGGAAGCTTCTATTGGGTATAGGCTTGATGGTCATTGCCTAAGTAATTCTGAAGATGTGTTCAGGGGAGCATCAACAGTTATTGAATGTCATCTTTTCCAAATCTTCCTACTACTGCTTTATTCTACTGCTACAGTATCTGCATGACAACAAGAAAAGAAGCTCTCTTTATGGTGTTCCTTCAAGATAAGGGACACTCATGTTTATGGTGACCTCATTAATGTCTGTAAGTATATAAAGGGTGAGTGTCAGGAGGATGGAGCCAGGCTCTTCTCAGCAACATCCAACAATACAACAAGGAGCAATGGGTGCAAGCTGGAAGACAAGGAGGTTCCACAGAAATATAAGAAAAAACTTTGTCACAGTGAGGGTGATCAAGCAGTGGCACAGGCTGCCCAGAGAGGGTGCAGAGTCTCCTTCTCTGGAGACATTAAAAACCTTTCTGGAAATGTTCCTGTGTGACCTGGTCTGCATGTTCCTGCTCCGGCAGGGGGATTTAACTAGATGATCTCTCAAGGTCCCTTGTAATCCCTGACATTCTGTGATTCTGTGAATATGAGAGCTTCACTCTGTCCTTTCTTACTACTTCCATAATGTTCACCAAAAATCATATATTACAGAGAAACCTGAGGTAGTGACAGTGTAATAATTAACATAGCAGCACAAAATTCACATATTCTATGAGAGATCCAGAGATGGTTGCTCATCCAATTCCAGATGCAGGAGAGCAGCAGAGCTTTGTTAGTGGATTGATCATGCTTACATTTCAGAAGACTAATTACTTCATACCTAGACATGTGCTACATTTGGTATCTTTGCACAGCCATGTACTTCAAGGATATATTCCCTTCCTCCACCTTCCCACACACATTTGCCTGAATTAACACTCTACATACTGATGGTTTTACCTGTTGACAAGTTCCCACATGGCAGATAATTCTGTTCGAAATAATAGAATAGAAACAGAAGCAATATAGCAAATATAAAAACTCATGGTTTGCAAAAAGGCTGAAACACTGCTTCTGTTAAGGACTAGGAGTTACTTTTCAAGCTTAGCCTGCCTGAAAAAACATTAAAAACAGCAATGATGTTAGAAGCTATTTGAAGCTATTATTTGGTTCTCTAAAAGCATTCAGTTACTCACACTAACAATGTCATATCCCATCTGCCACACAAGTTGACAATCTTTGATGAAAACTCGCTCAAGTTTGTTATGGAGTATATAAGAGATGGCTAGTCCAGCTGAAATTCTACAAAATCCTAGCACTAATTAGAAAAAAATATGTAAAATGCCAGTAAATAGGCATTGTAAAACAGAAGTATTTACACCCCCTCCCATGCACACATCCTTCAATAACAATTCGTAAAGCGTTTGTCTTGCCAACCTGTTAAATATATGAAAATGCATATTTTGTGGTTCTTTCCATGTTTGAAATCTGATTTACCAAATGTCTGGACTTGCAAATAGGAATTTTCTAGCCTGGTTTTCCTTTTTTCCTTTCCTGCAACCAATAAGGTGCATTCTGAGAAAACAGGGAATTATTTGAAGAAAAAAGCAACCCAAAGTTATAGTCAATTTCACATTTGTTGCAAAAATTGTGCCAGAAAGCAAGTTCAGTCAATTTCTGCCTAAAAGATCCTTATAAAATTACATTTTAAAAAGGCAAGTTTTGGGATTACTGCAACTAATTTCCATTCAATTTAATTCTAGGGTTAAACCAGCCCTTCCCTTCTCAATGGAACCCTAAGATAAATAAGGTTAGGGAAACAGTAACAAGTTTCCCTTAGGTTAAGGGGGAAAGCAGATTTAGCTTTAATTTGAACTGAAATGGGGAGAACTGAGAATATGAATTTGCAGGTTTTTTAGACTAAAAAGTCAATCACAAGTTATCTTGCACTTAGCTTAAGCTACTGACATATAAGTAAAAGTATTTTTGACTGCTGTACTATTTATATTTCACTAAATGCTGCTGTGTAACATTTTATTGCATTTAAATAGGGAGTGAATGGTCCAGTATAGCAAAGAGACAAATTATTTTAAGTATAATGTAAAATTCTCGAATATGCTCTAAGTTAAGTCAAATGAATAATACTGATTTGAATTCAAACACATGTGATTGCGATTCACTTTAGAGAGAACTGGAGAAAGCCAGACTTGTCCTTCTAAAAGGAAACATTTTATTTTTCCTTCTAAACACTAGGTCTTTGTTCTGCCATTAATTTCATTTAATGCATCATTAATTATTCATGCTTCTAATCAATCTGTAATAATTACTGTTTTTTCCTCTAATCTTTGCATTTAACAAACCAGATAAATCTAGGATGTGCCTGGTAGTTACCCTAAGAAGGATGCAATTGATGAATTAACATTTTGGTGTAACATTTGCATTCTAAAAAAGAAAAGATCCCACTTCTGCAAATGTGATTCAAAATAAAAATCATCACTTGTTAATTAAACAACCACATCAACTAGATGACTATTTTCCATCCCACTGAAGTAATTTGTGCCACTGCCAAAAGAATTGTCATTGCAAATGAAGTGCTGATCAGAAGCAGTTAGCTAAGCACCTGGTACCACTAGCCGCTGAGATTTAAAATGAAACCTAGGACTTCTGCAAGAAAAATAATCTCCTTCCCAGAAGAGATCAACTATAAAAAGGAATAAAATTCACTTCAATGTATCTTTTAAATCTTTTTACAGCCTTAAGAACATTGCTATTTATGAAATGTTAAAGGGTGGAACATTTAGGGAAAAGAGGGGTTTTTTTCCCCTCTTTCCACTTATTTGAAGGAGGTCCTCTTCCAAAACAAAAGCGTAATGCTAATTGTATCCAATTAAAACACAACAATAAACTGTTGCATAAGAATTGCGAATGCATATTTTCATTAAAACCTATAATTTGAAGAAATACATACTCATCTATAGAACTATTTAAATATAGAGAGACGGCACACATTTGGATAGCAAAATGTAGTGCTTAAATTAACACAAAGGCTGATCCGTAGATGAAAGAATCTTAATTACTAATCAAACTGAATTAGCCTCTGTTCTGGAAAGCAATTAAGGGTAAAAAATACAAGGCAAGATTAAAAACAAGATAGAATTTATGCCACTAGCTTGAGTCAATCCACCTTCGTGCAATTTAAAATATCATACTCTCAATTTGCCCTACATACGAGTTCATTTTCATTTTTCAAAGGTAATTAAATGCAGCAGATAGCCACACACTTTTGTACCCCACAGGTGCTGGCAACAGAACCCTATGGACTACTTTAAAGTTTATGCTTTGCATGTGGTTTTTGTTATTCAAATAATGTGCATTACACCTGCATCAGTTCACAAGAAGTTTATTTTATGTGAAGAAAAGCTTTGACGTTAATGAAAAATTTCAGTAGAAAACAGTACCTCCTGCTTTCAATCTAGATTACTCAAAAGTAAAAGCTTGTATTAGTGAAAACTTCAGTAGAAACAAATCTGTAGGAAACATGTCCTTGGCACATGAAGTAAAAGCTTTAAACACATTAAGAGTCAATAGAGTATTTACCATGCAACCATGCTGGCAGAAAAGCCAGTTTGTAATGGCTGGTATTTGTCCCTCAAGACAATAACATGGAAGACACTTAAAACCTGCTTACGTAACGTTAATTGTATATAAATATGGTGTTGCCATAATTGACAGTCTTTATTCAGGCCAACCATTTAGTTTAGCAGTTCTAAATAAGTAATAGGCACTTTGCCTTTCTGATTTCCCCTTTCACCCATCAGCCAGTCTGAATCCATGCCAGGGATACTGTACACTGTTATCACCTAAAGGAAAAAAAAAAGAAACATTATCATAACCTTTCTGTATCTGGAAAACTAGTCCCATCTGCATGATTTCCAAGATCTTAGAATGAAGATTAGCCAAGATAAATACAGCATTTAATATGAGGAATCATGGATCATAATCTAGTGTTCATAAAAATTATTATGGTGGTGCTGACACAGGCTTTTTATTAACAGAAAAATCATAGGCCACAGCTTCTAAGTCAGTGTCTAGGTAGGAACAAAGTCAAATATTACATTTGCACAAAGTGCGCAATTCAAAATCCTAGAAGTTCGAAAACTTTGCAAATCCTCTTCTTCAGAGTTAAGCTACAGACACATTACTGGCAGAACTTTGTTCTGGTGCCCCGCTTCATTGTGTAACTCTGCTTGTTTTGTATACACCCTGACTTCAGCACACAATTGAACTGGAAGAGGAATAAATACAGCCATCACCATCAAAAGGACTGGTTGCACTTTCATATTCTTCCCAAGTTGCAGTATTTAGTATCTGAAAAACTAATTCCACTAATAACGGTACCAAATGTATGGTTAAAAGAAGTCAGCAGAATTGCATCTTGATTGTGTAGCAAATGTTTTTGCAAACTAAGAGGGTGTTAGCTCACACTATAAAATACTAGGTTATACATGTACAGGACAATGCTTTTAAACTACTACTGAAGTTTAATAAGAGCAGACAGTTACAGAGACTTATTAATGTGTCTAGCCAGTTAAGATGTGCTACAAGCATTCTGATTTTACTTTTAAATGATCAAGATACATAGAAAACTCTTACCTCATCTGCAAGTAGTGATAATTCACTGCTGTTTGCAGCATCATAATCATAAAGAACTCTGGCTTTCCTGCTGCCACTTGATGACTTCAGTTCACTGATGCCTGAAGTAACTAGGGAATTGCTTACTGAAGGCAATGAAGCAGAGGCTGAGGCCAAGACTGAGGGAGCAGTAACACTCTGCATAGGAGTTGAGGAAGACTGGTTATTGTTAGAGAGGAAAGTTGATGGAAAGCTGTGGGAGAAAACAAAACGACTCCTGAGTGAATCAGCTTTATGTGGTAAGTTTTACATGGTGAGATTAGCATTCTTGCTTCTATCAGCATACAGCAGTAACAGAGTTGCACTGGTAAGTTTATAAACATCAAGATACTTGTTCCTGACTTTTAGCATAAATCAAGCCAATATATTTAAAAAGAAATACTGCCACCTACAAAACCAACTTGATAATTATCTCCTTGAAAGCAAAGCAAAAGGAAAAATCAGGAAAGCACCGCTGGTCTGATTTAATTCAGACTGTATTTTAATAAATGTTTCTTTTGGGAGCCAGTAAAAGTAACCTTCACCTTCTGCTTATTCCTTAACTGTGTGGCTACACAACAGATTGCGCTGGTGAACCAGATCAGGAAAATATAATGTAGGTTCAAAACACAGACTTTCTTAAAGAAAAACAACTGCTTTTTTAAAGTAAATCAATTTGTTAATTCAGCTAAGAGCACCCTGTAGAACAGGAATAGTTGTTACATTAAATATGATCTTATATCAACTTAATCCCTTCCTTCCTAAGCTGCTGCTTGTTCTGCGCCAGCTGCAGTGCTCACCAGACCCTTCTATGATGTCAAGTCAACTCGTTAACCTGCCTGAAAAAAAAAGGGGCTTAAAAAATAGTGTAGCCTTCTACTAGGTTAATGAGCTGAAAAAAAAAACCAACCCAAAACTGTGATGAGAGCCAGATAGAAGGGTAGGAACAGAAAAACATGGGTGAAAGGTAGAAAGCACAGAGAGGAGTAAAGCAGTGAGAGATTCCAGGGCAGTGGGACAGGGTGAGTGGGGGGGTCACTGATAAGCTGTGAGATTGTCTCACATAATTTTCTGCCTACATCGTGGGATGCAGTCCCACGGAAGACTAAATTTATTTATTTAGCAGCTGATATAGTTGTTCTTTGTCAAAGAGACAACACTTAGTTCCAACACTTCTCTGATTTTACCTTAAAAGCAGGACAATGAAGGTTTGGAAAAGTAACAGAGCTGATGCAATAGCAGTGAAAAGTGGTCAGACAGTAAGGGGTTAGACTGAGCTGCATTTCCTACCATTCTTTGGACCAGTTTACACATGAACCAATCAGTCAATTCACAGCCATAATTTTCATCATTATTCCCTCTATACAGCTGCATTTTCATTGAAATCTGGGACATTAATATATTGTCTCCTCTCCCCCCCTTTCTTTTTGGCATAGTCTCTTGACACAACAGGGATCTATTCCTACTGTGTGCTTGAACCCATCAGAAACAAACTAATCTCATCCCTACCCACCTAAGCTCCCTGGTTAGGACCTTGAAAATGCAGTTCAGTGGCAAATTTAACCACATAAATGAAGACCAGAGCACATCCATGTCTGCAGCATATCTGTGCTCACATGATCATTAACAGGACCTGGTGCAGGGACCTGATGCAGGTGAATACTAAATCTATCAGTATAGTCACCAATTTTTGGGTTGTGGCCATAAACATACGTGGGATTAAGGCAGCTCAATCTGTATCAGCTGCAGCAGCACTGCACAGAAGTTCAGCTTCACAATGGTACATTTACACAGCCACTGAACAAGGTGGATCCAGTTTACCCCTTTACTGTGCTAACATTCATTCTGTCATTTGAACCAGATCAAGCAATTTGTTGCTTCTGAGTTGATGCAATGATCTGATCTAACAAAAATCATGAAGATGGATAACTTTCCACCAGAATAACTAGTTAAACATGCTCACTTTGCAGTCTTAAAATTGTTATATCTGTCTAAGGGCAAACAGCCCCTTGACAGCCAGACCGAAGTGCACACAAAAAATATTCTGTCAGGAAACTGCAGTGAATTCAGTCAGCAGATTTCCACCATCAAAAGGTGGTTTCTCCTGTGGCTTACCTTGACCACACCTGATAATAAAATGCTGGTTAAACTCACAAAGAAGAGCTGCAACTTACCACAATTTTTTTTTTCATTTACCAGATGAGTTTTTCAAACCAATTCACCATGTTCCTTGAACAAATCAAGCGAGCAAAACAAATCATCTAGGAAAAGCTAGACACCATACTTTTGCAGGGATAACTCAACTGTGCCTCCTGTGTTTTTTACTTTATTGGTTTGCAGAGGGACTTAATTTTAAATTACAATCACCTGTTTCTCAATATTGCTAAGTTACCATTTAGTATACTGCTAAACCTGTTCTCAGTTAACAGAGTAATTACTTGTAAATCAATCTGTTCAGTTCAAAGGGTCACTGGTTTATACAGCTAGTGAAAAATAAAGCTAAAGCCTTACAACATCTCTGTCAATTGGTAAAACACTAAGTCTCACTCTTTCTGCAAAGCCATATGTAGGCATGTAACTGGAAAGCTCCAGTTCCAGTGGTTGCCTGGGATTTTTTTAAACACTTGTGTAGCAAGAGCTTCACATCTTTCAGAGTAGGGGACCAGGAATGAATAATTTGAAATATAATGATGCCAAAGCTTAAGCTCGACTCTCAGGGGAGCCCAGAAAATTCAGAGCAAAAGCAGTTAGTAGGAAATAAAAAAAAAGCAGCCAGAGTATCAGAATATTTGAAAAACATTATAATACATTCTGGGGCACTCAAAATAAAGAGAGATTGCTTTTAATCTGGAAGACTTGATTCTTTAAGCATCACCACAGGAGGGCAAGGCAGTAGAGGGATAAACAGCTGATGCTGCTCTGAAGAGAAACATCCATAAAATACATCATGTCTATTCATAGAAAGAGAACTGAACACAGGTTCTCTCCCCATCCTCCTTACAGCTAACTCTGGAGAATACATCAAGAAAAATCAGTACTCAGCTTTGGAACTTGAGTAGTCTCAATGTGAACCGGCTTATGGTTCATACTCCAGTTTCTGATCCGATTATAAATATAACAGAGAATCAGGTTTCTTTTTCAAGCAACAAATCATCTCACATAAAAGGATGAACACCTTAGGTTCACCAACAATCTCAAAAGAAAAACAAGTCCCTTGGAGGTCTTAGTTTTCATACAAGTACACAGAAGAACCTCTTTCTTAGATGTGTGAAAGTAGCATATGTAATTCTGCATTATATATTCCTGTTAGCCAACAGGGCACTTGCAAATACAGCCAGAAGCTAGCTGAGCTGCCTAAGCTATTTATTTGTCACTATCTGTCTGTGTGTGACACAGGCAGAACTCTATACACATCCTGCTTATCTATTTCTCTAATGCAAGTGCACCAAATGCTTATCAACTGAGGAACTGTTCCAAAGCAAAAAGCACAATGTGAGACACTCTCCAATTGCTCTCTGTTTCAGTTCAGTAGGACTTCCTTACACAAGGAAGGAAAGACACACCCAAGATTTAATACTGTTACTGTTCTGATCTACATCAACAGAGAAACTTCAGTTGGCTCTTTGAAGCCTTTAGGATGTTAGAAAGCTTCCACACTCTTGGTATTTAGCAGTCTCAAGGATTCTATTAAGAATACTAATGAGATCATAGGCACTATTTTCTCCTAATATAATTTTAAAATAAATGTTAGCAGTATTTTAAACAAAGAGCTATTTTGGGACACATTACATATCCTAAAGCAAATTTTTTCAGAGAGAACTATGATCTCCCTTAGGTTAAGGGTATTATACTTAAAGCCTTCTGTTTGTTAAATATACTAGGATAGTAGTACGCATTTTTAAAATATCCTCCCCAAATAGTTATGTTAATATTAATGTCCATTTTCAAGCTTTCAATTTCACAATTTTCATTTATGTGCTACCAAACTGTATAGTTGAACATTTCTTTCAATCAAATGTTACTTTAAAGTTGTAGCTTTAAAAAAAAAAAAAAAATTTAAAGACCTTTCCTTTAAAAGTCTTTAAAATATACATTCAAACAAATTGCGGAAAGAAAAACAAATGCCACAGGAAGCTGCAAGTCAGGAAAAGGACAAGACTGGAGAACACTTTTGTTTTTACTTCCTTGTCATGAAAAACAGTCTCTATAAAGTATCTCTGTTTATGTAGAATAACACCACAGCAAACTTCCAAATACAGACAACCCTTCAACACACAGGCTCACCTCAATAATATGGGGTAGAATAACCATAAGAAAGAAAGTGCAACTTGTGAAGAAAAATTACAACAGGAAAACTTTATGACAAGTAAGCACATAGATCTCTATCTATAGATAGATATTTTTAGCTATCTAATCCAAAGAAAGGATTATGAGCACGAACTAAAGCCAGTAGCTTCCCTTACTTTAAAAATTATAAACCTACAGAAAATCTAGACAAACTTCCTTGTTCCACTGTGAGCCCTTTGGATTACTGACACCAAGTGCATTTCTCCTTAGATATAGCAAAACCATTTCATTTAAAATCAGCTTAATTTCCTGTAGCACGTAAAGGGGTAAAAGGAATTTATGAGCAGTGAAAAAACTTCTCCTGTATTACAAAAAAATTAATAATTACAAGTAAATCTCTTGAAATAAGGTTAGCTTTTACAAAATGGTGACTCAAAAAACAGTCTCAGCAAACCAGCTCCCAAAAGGCATCAGTGCTGGGTGCCAGCTTAGGGATGTAATTTCCCTGGGCTAATTACAGACTAGTTACCTGAGAATAAAAATATTTATTTTCAGTCTGCCATATTTTTGTCTTCACTACTGTTATATTAGAGCAAGTTTTCCTACCATTCATAAGCACATATTATAAATTTTCTTCTGCAGTTTTTATGGTGGTACTACCTTCCAAGCTGTTTCTGGAGATCCAACATGTATTGGTAACATTGTGCATAATAGGTCATCTGAGCTTCAACAAAATCATTCAGACAGCGAAGATGATGTGCCTGTAACACAAAAAGGAATTGAAGTTTTTATTCTGTAAAGGTACTACTCTGCATTAGAAAGACTGGTTTCCTAATCTGGTGCTAACACCAGTGTTGACACACAGGGACTTATACTACACCACCATAGTGCCTGGATTTACCAAGCAAACGGGACAAAATATTATAAAAATTAATATATTTGCTCACAAAAAGGTGCTATACAAGCATCATGCCATTTACCTATTTTGTTTTCATAATTGAGTAAATATTTTAGCAACTATTAGCAGTTTCATCATCAATCTGACAAACTGAAATCATAGTTTAAAGGACAAAAGTAAAAGATCTTGCATTCTCAAGATTAACAGAAGACTTAAGTTAAATTTGTGGATAATAAACCACAATTCAAAAATATAAAACACCCCACAGTTGGATGCTTTAAAACAGGGAAGTGAAACCTTGTACTCAAAAGGTTCCATGTTGCTTACTACAGTTATTTATAGAAAATGCCCTGATTTTGACTTCTCCTCTCTCCCCCTTTTAGGTACTCACATGTGTGCTGCTGATGCCTTCCAACAGAAGTCTGGTAATCTCTGCCTGACGATCAAATTCACTCTGAGTAATTCGTACTTCCTGTTCAGACTAAAATTAAGGATGCACATTAGTTACTGGTACAATGCAGTCAGTAACACCTTCTGTTCTATTTGATTTGGAGCTACTCATACAAACAAGCTTAAGTGTTTGAAACATGTCTTAGCAGTTCTTTACTAGACAAAAAGAGTAATTGTATTTTGGCTTCAGAAATGTGGAGGACCTGTATATACAGCAGCTTCATGATCAGACATCTACCAGAGTCAGTATACACAAAACTAGGCATTTTTCTGACAGTGTTACTACACTTCTCCCAGTAAAAAAACGTGAGCATTCATTGGCATAACAGTGTCTGCACAGTTCAGCAGTAACAGCTAAAGACAACGTAAATTTTTTTGCATAGTAATCTACAGCCCAGTTAGCTTTAACTATATTCCAATCTTTGAGAATTTTCACCTAAGCTCATTTTTAAGCCATAAGGATGCCATACCAATAAATTTTGAGAGACGAGTCATGTAGTTCGCTTTGTATTGTACCTTGTCATGCAAGAATTTTAAGGTACTAGCTGGCATCAAGAAACACCTCACTAGGACAAGCCCCAGGCATTGTTTCACCACTGGAGTTTGAAAGTCCCTGAAGAGAGCCAGTACACTGTGATACAATGCCCCAGGCTGCCAGCATTAGACTATAATCAACAACATCCAATACTTTTTATTACATTAGACCAGCACAAGTTATGGTTTCAGAATTCTGCAATTTCTAAATTGTTTACTTACTTTTGTCACTTCCTCAGCCCATATCTAGTCAGCATTAAGAGATGGGGGGGAAATAAAAACAAACTTAAGACATTGGTGGTACATCAATACAAGATGAAACCATACTTCGGTTTTTAATTACCCTCCTGCCCTTAGAACTCCACAGGGATTTGAGGAGTGCTATAAGTCAGTTACCTAAAGCTCTTCATGTACAATGAAACTGGAATGACTATGGGTAGCACTACATCTGTGAAATTAAGTAGATACTGAAAAGCATATGACTTGCAGAACTTATATTCTACAAGATTCCATTTAAAACAAGCTATTACAGCATAAGACATAACTACTTAGAAAATGACGTGACTCAGACAAACTATGTTACTTTAGAGAGGAATTTAAATTATCTTAATGTGGTAAAACATTGGAAAGTTGTGGAAAACTACTCTCAGTAAAGACTGAAAAAGACAAATGATTTCTCTTGCTACTTCCATTATAATTTTCTTAATTCACAAGCATTTTTATTGAAACAAATACAATTTTAAAAGGTGCAGAGGTATCTCAAACTGAGTGTTACAGTAGAGCACCTAGTACAGCAAAATCATAGAATTGCAGGAAATTTACTCTAGAAGTTAACTTCAGCTTGCTGTTCCAATTCCCTCTTACAATACAGTTCTCTTTTAGCCTTTGTTTTCTGCAGTTGCAAGACAACACAATTAGAACTTGAGTAGGAAGAAATGTGCACAAAGGTTGCAGAAGCAAGTTAAAATAAATTATTTTATTTGCTCTTATCTGATCATGACTGAGAAATCTGGATTCCTCCAACTGAGACTAAACCCAGTATGCTGTGCATGTCCAGCACTCAAAGACACGCTGAACAGCATAGTATGTTGCACATAATTAATTAATGTTCCTTCTCCACTCACAATTGCTAAGCCATTAATTTACATGACATTATTCAGTTTGTTACTGGTAAAATGCTGCTTGAAGGGAGTAAGTTCTACATGAGTAGAGCTATTACAAAAAACAACCTCTAGTGCTGTACTGACATAAGTGTACTTAGTACTTACTCTACACCAATCCAATTTGGAACAAGAACAGGATGAAATGAAATTGATAGCCAAGAGGAAACATTTGATAGGAAAATGAATGAACACAGGAGGCCAACAAACCTTTAGCCATTTTACATGCAGCAAGTTGAGCACGTAAGAAACATTTACCATAATGTTATTGTCTTCAGGCTGAGAGGTGTTTAGTTGCTTTAGTGCATAGATAAAAGACAAAAGCAAGTTACAACAGTGAACAGAGCAGGTGAACAGAATATTGGCACAAAGCACTGCAAGTTTAAGCTAAGCAAGACTGAGTTGAATATAGGTAAATGTCTGATTTCTATATTAATTAGCAACCTAGTTAAGCTAAATCAGTTGTAAAGTAAACATGGGAGAATGCAATTTCATTGAAGAACACATACTAAACAATCAAATGAAGATGCAATTTATTATTTTATCCTGCCAAAGAAAGCAGTGAAACCAAAGTCTGCATCATAACTGAATACTGAGCTAACCTATCAGCTCAGCACTGCTTGTCCAGTACCTTACCTCACATAGGTGAGCCAGCAAGAAATTCATCATTTGTATCACACCTATATCCACCCTAGTCCTCATTTCTATACTGTAGAGGATAAAGTAGGTGCAATTTTTTCTCATCTGGGAATTCTACAATCCAATACTTCTTGAAACATTCACACTTCATGCAACAGAAGGTAACTAAAATTGAAGTACAGGCAAGGTAGTGAAGTAAGAGGCCTAGAGTAAACTACAGAAGCTTGATAATTAGAGAAGTAACCTTTTTGCATAAAATTTATATAATGCAAGTGGAAACAGCATGGACTTAAATGCAGACAACTGAAATACACAGGGACAGCATACATGACATGGAGGGTCAGAAGACAAAAAGCAGAACTATAAAGTAATGTTTTTTAGAAGGATCGCCATCCTAAAGATGAGACCAGCTTCATCTACAAATGATGTTTCTGAAATATTTCAGGGGAGTGATCCATGCAGAAATGCCAGCAAAA